>WURS02428667.1:0-16046 GCA_011762765.2 Rhinocypha anisoptera | reverse complement strand
ATGTATGTACGCAGATGATGACTAGCACAATATGAACAATGAATATACCCAAGAGGGTACATACTATGCAATTCTTTAATTTTTATCTTTATTGTAGGATCATCCGTCAGAACTGTAACTAAAGCAATCCAGGAACCAGGCATGTTTCAGTCCACTGTACTCCGTATATCATTCCATACAAGAAGCTCATACGGTACTCAGTACTTCGTACCAAGTACTAGTAACTAAAACTACCTACCTGATCAGGATGAAACTGCGGCATCCACCGGAGGACAGTCCTCCAGCCCATGTACGTACTGTATTGTGTATACTCCGGTATACCACCACAAACAAAAGAACCACGCCGCAAAAGGAACACAATAACCAGGAAGATGATTGGATGCAACAGCAGAAGTAAATGGGAGATTAGCCAACTGCAACCAATGACGTAGTGGCATACAAGAAAACGCCAGCCCCGCACTAAACCAAAACAGGAAACGAGACGAACGGACGTCGGAAAGAATCGGAGCAGACCGGAATAGAATAAGCCCTAGACCACCGGGTGACTAAACGGGTTAGTCTGGTATCGTGTAATTTATGGGTTGTGACAGTTAGTATGGTATGGGTGGATTTGGTGTAATTTCAGCCATTGTTCAATGGGAAGGCGGGAAGATCATAGTGATTTTTGTATACTTCTTGCATTGGATGGAGTAAAATGGGACTGACTAAGTGAGGGATTTCTTGCTTCTGCACTCCATAAAGGGTGCTCATACTACGAACTAGTAGTACAGATCTATTTTATCATCGGTGTCAGTGTTGTGTCTCGATAAGGTGAGTGCAGTTCCCCGGATCAAGTCAGTGTTTACTCCGGAGTACTATCTCGGTATATGCCTGCTCTGTCATCGGCAATCCGATACATACTTATATCCCTCATTTTCACTTCAACTCAGCTCCATAAATGCTGATCCATCCATCTTGCCGACGGAATACGTCCGACATACACTACTAGAGAGTACTGTACTCGGAGTATAAACTCCTTGTATGGGGTGATGTCGGATGTACATTTTGAATGGAAGATGTCATCGTTTCCAGAATAGGTAAAGTGTAAACAATGCTGTCAAAGGTGCTTTCATCCTCTTTTCTCACAAGACTCCCAGAGTCCCCCAAAGGTCGGGCATGTATGTGTACCTCCTCGTGTGGGTTATTTACAGTACGCAAACTTGAAATGAGGGATATTGAATAATTTTTCAGTTCGATTCACCTGTGGGGATAGCATAGACGCAGATAGATCGGCCTCTGATATTGCGAACAAGCTGCTGCTGCATGGAGGTATTGGGACGCATGGATGCGCCGTTTGGGGCTAGGCCTTGTTGAATATGTTTAGATGTATCTTAGAAAATGAACCCTATTACGTACCTCCGTATGTTTCTGGACTGTGCCTTTGGCTGTGCTTTGCCTACTACCGTTAGGAGATCGAAGCTCTTTGGTGGTTTCAATGGTCCTGGGAACGCACGCAGGTGAATAGGTGTTGTCTGCATTGGCTGAGCCAAGCAAGAGGCGACAAGCCCCAACCCCTAAATCATTTCAATGACAGTTAAATCAATTCGACATTCACTCAGGGGCGCAGGAAGGCCTCATGGGCCAGCTTTGAGGCCCACCTCTACCAACTCCTCTGTCATGAACATCTGCAGTTCCTGGTAGATTGAATCCCAGTATCCCCTCAAAAGCTTGGTTACCCCATCGCAATTTTGGCTCCATTTTTCTGGGCTAGGCTCAACTTGTATGAAAACCATTTTTAGTCTAGCGGTGTTTGTCATGTTTCGGTAGCTGGGATAATCTGTGAAGGTGTTTCTGCTGTCGCACCCTCTCGGATGAAAAGATTTCCTCACGGATTGTTGGGACAGAATTGTGGGAGCACTTGGACACGTGTGGCAGCTTAGTACAAGTGTTATTAGCATTTTAAATTTGTATGATTCTCTGTCCGGTCTCGCGCTGGTAACCTTTCAGTGCTTGGGGTGTCGGGTCAGTATGTCATATCCTTGAACAGTCTAGTTCGAGGGATGGTATGGTACGGGGTCATTGACCGCTTATCCATCGTCCCTTCCATATTGCATTCGAGTAGGTCTCTCAAATACCTAAAGATCAGTTCGGTTTCCGCAATCCCGCTATTGCACCGTTCGAGCCCGATGAAATGACTGGGGAGAAAATTTCCGGTCGATGAAGGACACAGTCTGTGTTTATGAAAATGTAAAACGAACCCCTATGTCATGTCGTGCATATTGCGCTGCTGCATGTACTGGCTGGCTGCGCTGAATCAACTTCTGAATTTATGCTGTGCGCGTGGATTTGTCCAGGGTGTCGGTCTCGTAGTGTTCATGAGAACTGGGTCCAAAGCCTCCCAGAGCTTTTTTCCCCATTTCACTTTCGTTGTGTTCTTCAAAACCAGATTCTCGAAGGAGCTTGTCCTCATTATGAAGTCGGAAATGGAGCTTGTCTGCTTGAACCAGGCTTTGCGCCACGAATCTCTATTTTCTCTGGCATGAGCGTCCAGAAAACAAGAAGGGTAAACCGACCCACCTGGCTCGTCAGTCAGGTTATCTGCCCAGGCCGGGGTACGTCAAGCATATATATAGTTACAATGCGGGTAAAGATAGATGATAGATTGATGGAGCAGCGGTTAGAAGAGCAGGGCTTCTGTAGTTATAACTATAGACAGTTGATTTCTAAGGCTTCTTTGAGTCTCATTCATTATCAGGCCAACCGCCCGAGCCGAGTGCACAGGATGTTGCGATTGGATATGTCAAATGACAAACAACATACACAGAACAGGGACCGAGAAACCAGAGAAAGGTTTTTTTTGATCCAACAGTGCTCCTACACCTGTCAATGCAGATATCTATGCACATTCATCTCGTATCCTGATGCAGGTACTGCATTGAGTCTACTGTGGCAAATAAGTCGGAGATCGATTCCACTTAAAAAAAGAAAAAAAAGGAACCAGTCTGGGTCTGAGTCGTAGCGCATCCTTCCCTGATCCAGTATGCCTGGCTGACTTTCTCTTTTTTTCACAGGCTGTTGGCAATCGGAAAAATCCTGCTGTCCAGCGATGGATGGCGAAGGGTTCCGTTGCATGGGCCACTCACATTGCGCGGTCACGCACATCAGTGGCTCGGCGACAGCCAGATAGTCAGGGGCGCGCATGTGCCTGAGGTTCTCAGGGGGGAGACACTAAGAGGACTAGAAAGTATTAGTACTCTGGAGTGAGTAGGTCGATGCAAGACTCGAACAAGCACTTGACACTCTTTCATCCGCAGTCCTGGCAGTGAAGTAGGGCTTTTCTGTATAGCTTCAAACTCGCCCAAACGGGTGAATGGTTCGCCGTTGTTGGTCCCCCGCTCCTTCGCAGTCAATCGCAATCTTAACGCTGAGGTCTGGAACTGATTCATCCACTCTCGCGGTGGATCGGAGCTGACCTCAGCCTACATAATTCTCAGCGTTTCTCTCGCCTCTTGCTTTTCTTGCTCTGACAACTCATTTCTTTCCTTGGCCTGGTGCTGACGATTGGTTTGCTTTCTTTCTTTCGATAAGCTGGACATCCATTCTTTGTCTGCTGTCTGTATCTGCCTTCGAGACTGGTTTCTTGTTAGGATCCTTTCACTCAATTGACCACCACTACCATCCCATCTTCTCAACGCTTTCTGTCGAACGAACAATCCAAAAATGGTTTCTCTCAAAGTGCTCCTCTCCGCGGCCTTGATGGCTACGACGACCCTGGCCCAGCCCCATTACGGCCACTCCCACCTCCATTCCCACGCTCGCCGTGGCGGCAGCTCCGTGAAAAAGCAAGGCGCTGCCTACAATGACGCTAGCGCCGTGGAAGCGCTGAACTCGGGCGGCAGCGGTGTCGGATGGGCCTACAACTGGGGCTCCTCCTCCGACGGCTCGCTGCCCGATGGAGTCGAGTTCGTGCCCATGCTGTGGGGCACCAAGACCATCACGCAGTTCCTGTCCGGTATTGAGTCGCTTCTGGGCGGCGACAACGTCAAGTACGTGATGGCGTTCAACGAACCCGACATCGACAACCAGTCGGCGCTGGCCGCGACGCAGGCGATCAGCCTGTTCAAGAAACTCCTGACCCCCTACAAGGGCCGTGTCAAGCTGGTGTCGCCGTGCGTGACCAACTCGCACCAGCAGGGCCAGGGTCTCAGCTGGCTCAGCGACTTCCTGGGCGGCTGCTCCGACTGCGGTGTCGAGGCGCTGGCGGTGCACTGGTACGGCGACAACCTCGACGACTTCATCCAGTTCGTCAAGCAGTCCATGGACCTGGCTAAGAAGAACAACATCGGTGAGCTCTGGGTGACTGAATTCGCGCTCAACTCGGATACCGCCCGGCAGGGGTCGAACGCGCATTCGGCCGATTTCATTCGCAAGGCTCGTGAGTTCCTCGATGGACAGGACATGGTGACACGCTACGCCTACTTCTGGGCACAAGAAAACTTCCTGGTGAAGGGTGACAAGCCCACTGAGGCGGGAATGGCTTTCGTGAGCTAAGTCTGGCCACGTTGGCGATGTATATAAATAAAATTTGAACTTTGGATGTATCTAGGTCCCTGCCCCTGGGGTAAAAGGGTAGATATCCTTGTCGCTTCTTGTTTCTATCGACTGGTCTGTTATGCAAGGTCGATTTTGACTTTAATTTACTTGGCTCTGCCCATTTCTTGTCTGTGTTCCGTAACAGCCCTAGGGAATTTCTAGTGCGCGTGTCTTATCCGATATTAATTTCCACCCCTTTAAAAGGGGAAAGAAAGACAAAAAGAGGATCCCCCGACCCGGAATCGAACCAGGGACTTTTCGGTGGCAACTACATATCCATTACAGCCGAACGCCATTACCAACTAGACCATCAGGGGATCTGTTGATAGCGCCGTGCCATTTAATGCTATATGTATGCTAACTAACTGCGGAGTAGCATGAAAGTTTTGATCGACAGTGATCACCATAGGCCTGCTTACGGTGTGCCTGTAGGTTTAAATAATTCTTAAGGAATTGGCTACTGATACCTATTTGATAAGCCTAGCACATATGTGTTTATTTGAGCCTAAACATAGGGGACTGATGTGTTTAATTCTACTCCGTAGTAGCCCCTCTGTATTGGCGTGGCTAGAATGAATAGGGCAAGCCGAGGTGTATTTATATATCGTCCACCGTACTTCTGGCTCGTTGTTTCCTTCGTTCCAAGTACCGCCGACAGGCTGGGATTGGAATAAAGTGTAAAGAGTAGGAGTCGAGCTAACATTGTAGAAGTACCCTGTCAATCACTTCTCCCCCCCACCCCCCCCTGCGGACGGTCGGTGGCTTTGGGTCAACCCAACCTGTCCATAGTTAGGGCATACTGATATCTAGTGGCTATTCTGTGTTGCGCAAGGCCCAGCCCATGGATGGCCCAACCAGTGCTTTCAGGGGAATCGATGGAGATTCCATTAAAATCAAATACTGTCTAGTTATACATACACAGAATTAATCATGCCTCATGCCCTTTCCCATCATCTCCGGTTGGGATGCTCTTCCAGGTCCGAAAGCTCCACCCAATTATCCTGCGTCTTTTTGTCGTGAAATACATTATTATACGGCATCTCTCCGTGATGTTCATTATGTTTCAAGATAAACTCCGACGATGTCCTGGAAGGTACCGCGGTCTTGTCCATGGCAGATGCCACGGAAATGGTGGTGGTAACGCGAGGAGGCCAAGCGCCCTTTGACGAAGAAGCCTCTTGAGCCGTTCTGTTGTACGGTAGCGTATAGTTCCGTGGATGGCTTCGCGACGAGGTATTTTTAATGAATTGCTGCGCGTAAGGCCGGAAAAGGGGCCAAACTGGGGGGATGCACATTGTAATGAGAACTACCCACTCTTCGACTTCACCCCAAAGGAAGAGTGTGGCAACACCATCTGTAATAATTTTTTTTTGACTGTTAAGTCTTTGTGTGGACATGGGAGTAAAAGAGGGGGACTGTTCTTACATGAGGGATCTTTGGTTAAGATAAACTTGGCTGCCCAGGTCCGAACGATGGCAGCAACACCAGCAAACAAACCACATCCCATGAGGAAACACAAACCCCATTTGAGTTTCCGGTCAATGCGCAATGGCATGAACATGTTGACTGGTATGATGGCGAGATAGAAATCCGACAGCGCAGCCACGGCCCCGACGAAATATGTATAGTAGACGTTCCGACGATGGTCACACTGGGTCTGGCGCAGAGGATCCCAGAGCGCACCAGGAGGAGTGCACTGAAACCAGACAAGAAAGACCTGGGGGATGTTCAGGACAACATTCAATGTGGCGACGGCTATCAGACTGCGGCGGATTTTGGGATCTAGTCAAGAATGGAGTCAGAACTTTTTCTTTTTTATATAAAAGAACAGGGGAGGAGGGACTCACTTCCTTGCCCATTCATCTCAATCAAGTATGCCGACACGGCAACCTTTCCGGCGGGAATGGCAAGATTGAAAAAGAAGACCGTGATCCAGGTGAAAAGAAGATAGGTACGGAGATTGCCCTCGGCCATAATAACAGTCATATGGTTCCCGAGGCCATGAAGTGCGGCTATAATACCACATATTTGGGTGACGACTGTACATGTCTGTCGACGAGTCAGGATATATTATTCGGACTGATAATATGGGGAGAAGAAAAGTCTCTCACCCAAGCAAAAAGAGCCCAGATCAATGCCGACGTCCCGAACGTGTTGATTCGAAGCCGGACGTAAATGCGTAGAGCAATAAAGATGGTAGCGACCACTCCTAGGGCAATTCCCACGCTCATATCACTGGGGCCACGCCCGCCAAACGCGGGATAGCGCTCCTTGAGATTCATGGTGAGCAAGAAAGTATTCCAGTTGTCGGCCAGGGAGATCGATGTTACCTTTCCCGGGTTTATATGGCCCCCCCTGCATCCTGGGGAAGAAATCCCGGGGTGGGCGTTCGATGGAACAATTCGAAAACAGACGTTTCTCCATAACGTGACGGTGTATTTTATTGGGCACATGGAGAAACTATTTGTGTCAATCCGAACTTTGTTTCGGCCTGCCAAATAATGTGTTGGCTTTTCTCGTGACAGTGGATTTGCCCCAGACGATCTCGCTCGTGTCGGTTGTGATAATTGGGACGATCTCGGGGCCAATGCGCGGCAGGCTAGGGCTAGATATGACAGAAGCCTGCAAGATCAGTGTTGGATTGCCAAGTAGTCTAGTAAGCCCTGTGTCTTGAACTAGTAGTACGTAGGAGGATTAAAGAACATTGGAACTGTTCAAAGGACCCAACTTCTTCAATTAGGACATGTTAGAAGGGATTAGATATGCTCCCGTGATGCTCTTCAAGATTAACGCTGACTGCAAGACCACCAATGAAAAGTCCAGCATATGGCAGAGCAATGACTCGGGGGTATTTGGAATCAGATAGTCACAGTGGTGTCTGTGATATTAACTAATTGTATTTAGACTGAACGCTGTTCTTTGTTGTGCCAGGTCACATGTTCCTCGGCAAGTCTGCAGGCGCGCACCCAAGATGCAGTATGGATAGACATGGAGAAAACCGAGATGGGCAACACAATTGCCCCTGCCCATCGGAGTCTGTTGGCCATATCTGACAGGTTTTGAGTGTGGCAGAATGTGACGGCTCAACGCTTCAACACTGCTTCGGTGGCTGATATCAACAAACGCTGCTGTCTGAACAAGCAAGCAAAGACAGCATTAGTGTGGCCACATACCACACGGATAAATCACCTTCCTCCTGTAGAGGATTTCTCTTCTTTTCTCTCCAGATTTGATAATCTCGTTGATGGCTACAGTAATCCAGATAGGAACATCAGTTTGTTATTATTGACTATTCTGAGCCCGTGATGCAAAATGGTGAGTCTCAGCAGACGGGCATCTTTGGTCAACAATCTCATTTCACTGAAATCACTCCATGGACATCTGATACTCAAGAGGAAGTTGAATACTCAATTAACTATCTGCAGTCCCTACCTCTTCTTAAAATACATTGTCACCAATTCTGCTACCAGCCACAACCACAGCCACACCAACTAGCCACACCCGTCCCCTGAACCCTGATTTCCCAGTACAGTATTCAACTTCTTCTGGTCATTTGGTCTGATTGTTTGGTATTCATCTGATAAATGGTTTATTCAGTGTGTTATGATGATTTGGTTTTCATTATATGTTGTCTATATCTATTTCTCCCTCATTCTCATTGCCTACAGTCCCTCTAACAAAAATATCCTACACGGTTTCCCGCGTTCAACATCCTGTTGAGTGCTCTCCAGCTTGATGAAAATAACATGCTTGATCTTGACATCTCTATTGTGATGTGCTTCACACATAGGCTCCAGGATGTCATTCTGGAGATTTGGTATGTGGAGAGGATCCTTCAATGGGTTGTAGTGCTTGGGGGCAGGTTTTCCAGCACCAACAGAATACCAATTCGTGGAGCTATCTAACGCATGGTTACCGACAGGCAACCAGTTAAATTCCGGGATGGTGTCCAGGGCAGTGTGATGCTTCAGCCATGCAAGATGGTCATAGAACGGTGCCAGAGACAACAACCCAGAGAACAAACAGTACGTCCCATCAGGCGGTTGAACACAATGCAGGAGAATGATGCTTGAGCTGCACAGTATGACAACAAAGCACTGCAGCAATGACCAGCCTTTTGCTGGGGTGGGTCTTGAGGCGCACCAAGCAGCAATACAGACTCGCTGTCACTGTGATCTTCCTCACCCTGGTCCTCCATGTGAATCTGTTTGTACATCTCTGGATTGGGCAGGGCTTGCTTCTTCCGACGGCAGCAGCTGAAGATGGTGGACAGGGATGAGCTCCATATCCTCAGGACAGCTCCAGTAGCTTGGTGGCAAAGTAGGCAATAATCATGATCAGTACGTCGACGCCAATGGCGACGCCCAGAGCGGACAGAATGGTCTTCGCGGATGGCTTGTTCTTGTGAAAAATTTTTGATCTGCGCCAGTGGATGTCTACGCCCATGTGCACGTAGAGAGAGATATTGGTGGCGATCATTGATGAGACATAGACACTGGGAGATTAGTTAGTGTTAGCCCTGTTCTGCAGTCCATGACTTCAATGACAACCTATCTGAACAGCATGATGACCAGAGCAGCGACATCCCAACAGGTACGCCATTCAAATGATCGAGCCAAGCCACGCGCAATCAAAATAAGCAGGATATCAACAGGAAGAATGTTGGGCCCCAGGTGAGAAGAAACAGCACAGCTAGTGACCTGAGATGCGCGCAAATATGGAAGATTTTGAAGAGCACAAGAGAGACGAAAATGACAGAAAAGAGGCATTTTCCAGAGACATCCCAAACACAATCAATATAAGGCTGGGGGGATAGCGTCAAAAGCACCGATGGCCGGAACTTCTCAGGAAGACTGGATTAATCCTTGAGAGAGCGAGAGGTGTGAAAGAGAAAAGAGGTCGAACAAAAGGAGAGACACGGCTGATGTAGACATAAGAATGAACAATGAACGCAAGGTCTGACGGGCAGTTCATTGAAGGCAGCCTTGCGATACCACGCAGCACAAGGACACTTTTCCCAAGTCACTGGAGCAACGCAACGTTGCTGTCTCCTGGAAGGGCCTGATAATTAGAGTCATAGATTGTATAGCATGAAAAGTCCTCAGCAAAGACTATGTGGAATAACCATTCTAACCCTACATTTAAAGAGGGTGAGTGGTGAAATATATAATAGCTGTGGAAATACTTACCCCTTGCCTTGCTTGGAATCTTTCAGTGGAAGTCCAATATAATGAACTCCTGCACCTGTCCTGTCTTGAGCTATGGTGTATACTTGCCAGTACCCACAAAACATTCAATATGTTTGTTTAACTCTGACCCCTCCCTGACACATTCTACAACCTATTCTTGAGATGGGATTGCAAAGTCCACACAGCTGATTTGCTCCTTGCCAGTCTATTCTGGTCAGATGTGTAAATTCCCAAGTAATTCAACACTTGCCCAGTAGAATTCAGCTTGGTAGCAGGTCTCAACTGGTGCAGAAGCACCACTATTACTGACTGATTGTTCTAAGTTCAGCTGAACACAGCTGAACTTGTGAAGCACTGCAAACAAGAGGGTCTGTATGGAAGGGTATATGGTTTGGGAGAATGGTGTATTTGGTTGGGGAAGTAGGTATTCCATACATCTATCAATAAAGTTAGTGATATGATGATATAATTAAAAAGAATCTTCATCTTCTATATAGTGTAGATAGAAAGATGTAAACCCCTGAGCTATTATTCAATAGTTCAGCTTGTAACCATCTATTTTGATAGCAGAGATCTAATGCTTTGTCTGTCTCTAGATTATCTGAGACAAAGATCCAAGAAACTGCAGACTGCAAGAATTTAATTAAGTCAGGGTTTTCTTGCAGTATCTTGTTGGGAACAAGCCTGTATCTAAACTTAGAGGTGTCTATTGCAGATTGAACAAACTCATTAGTCTGGACCACTTTGATAGCACTATCCACAGGAATCAGCTGAGATTGCTTGTAGAAGTTTCTTAGCTTCTAGTATTAGGTTAGCAAGATAACCAGCAAAGTTTAGTCAAAAACACTTACTTTTATATCAGAAAGGATGTTTAAAATGCAGGTCACTGCAGAAGTATGGCCTTGGATTGTATAAAAAATAAGATTAACTAAGTTGGCTGACAGCAAACATAAGCCTGAATAACTGTACATCTCAGAGTACCTGATAATAAGATTATCACATTCAGGCCTTGACAGCTTAAGTGAGATGTATTGCTAGGTGCTTAATCTTTGAAGGGAGATGTACTGGTTGGGTTCCAGTCTCAAAGGAATGGATGTTGACATATCACTCACAATAGTAGAGGGTAATCTATATAAAGAGAGCAGAGTGATTCTTAAACTGAATCCTGGTTTGATGAACTTAATCAGGTTGTTCCAAATCCCTGACTTATAAGAGGCTTGCACCTCATCAATGATCAACAACCTGTTCACATCAAGCCAGTCTGATTCACTTGTCTGGCCTGAAAGCCAGTTTGCTCTAGGGGGTCATAGTCAACAGGCCATGCAATGTAATAGACTTCCAGGTCATTTTTATTGTTGAAGGAAACATGGTGCTGGAGCAATTGTGTGAGTGTGGATTTTCCAGTAGCCAGTGTGCCCCTGATGTGTATGATTTGTTTCTTCTGGATGAGGTCCCAAAGGGCGACTACTGTTTCTGAATGACATGTAAAAGTTTCAGGGATTTTTGATGGGGCTAAACATGGCCTTGGTTTGCCTGGGGAAAATCCAGTTGTACAGTCATACAGTCATGCCTTACCTGGTGAGGCTAGCTGTGCTGGTTTGGTGACTGGGGATGAATCATGGATGTGGAATGGGTGCCTGCAAATGCAGATCAAATTCATGATCTCTGGGCAGGTGTCAAATGTCTGATAACTTCCCTGCGGGCAGAAACAGGGCACTGTACGCCTGTTTACTGAGGACTGCCCGTTACATCGACCACTCATAATGTCAATGGGCCCTGACATTTCATGAGTTCACTTGTCAGGCTGGGGACAGTTTTGCGTCAACAATCAGAACGAAGCTGTGGAGCAAAAAGAATCGTACGAGGATGGAGAACAGGTGATGGGAAGATATCTCAAAGTTACAAGTCCCCAGAACAACATAAACTCACGTGTAGAACCACATGATATCCCTCGTGCCGTCACGGAGAGAGATGAATAGATGATGATGATGTGTTGACCCTGGATTCCTTAGGGCTCGTACATTGCTCCGGAACATGGATGTTGTGTGTGCTGGCCTCAAGCCAAACTCCATCCTGTATGGGTTCGCTGAAGGCTACCAGTAGTATGGAAAGCACCAACGGTCAAGATACTCCCCCATAGTAACAGTCAATGTAGTATCGAGGTTGCTGTAGGACCGATCAAAAGTGCCTCTACCAGACAGAGAAAGAAGACAGCTTCAAGCCAAAGAATTATATCGAATCGCCAATGGTATATGCATTACTCTGTCCAGACCCGAACTCCAACAGAAAAACAAAGACTCAAACAATAATACGTACCCTTTCCATCGTATGTACAATCAGTCTGTTGTGTGTATGTACAGGTATTCGTTGAAATAAAAGCATGACATTAGTTAAGTCCGGGACCGAACGCGTTTCGGCATCGGGGTTGACCCAGCATTGGCCTTGAAGATGCTCTTGCTCTTTGCCCCTGAACCTGTGGTCGTGGGTATCTTGCTAGCAGGGGTGCCGGTACTGGTGCCGGGAGTATTCTTTTTCGAAGCGGGAGACCCAAAAAGAGTGGTGCTGGGGGATCTGGGCGTCAGCTTTCTACGTCTTCCAGTGGGTGTGCTGGTGCCCTTTGACGACGACGGTGATGACGAAGTTGGCTCTTCGGGTTTTGTTGTTGTGGTTGTAGAGTTTTTGCTGCTTCCTAGTCGTCGTACACATCGTGCTGGTGGAGGTGTTGCAGTAGTCGATGTGGCTGCTGTAGCCGAAGCCCCCGTCGAACTCGTGCTTTTGCCATCTTTTGGCGCTCGCTGCGAACGAGTGCTGCGGCTAGTGCCGGTAGCTGTCTTTCGTTTGTCGTTGCCCTTCTTGTTGGCAGCAGAAGAAGAGGCAGAGGACTCGTCGCTGGATTCTTGACGGCCCGGACCAGACTGTGGTTCTCCACCATCTTCGAATTCCACCAATCGTGCATCATTCCAGCACACCCTCTTCGTGCCGGTTTTGCGACTACCATTATCAGGGCTCGGGGAAGCCTCGCTTGATCCCGGCTTACGGGCCAGGGATTTCAGGGCGTATTTCGGAAGCACCGATGTGCCCTTGTTCTGTCGTGTATTTTTGCGGGTAGCTAGAGCGAGCTCCTGGGCCTCTGTCCGCTGGAGGAAGACGAACTCGGTTCCCTTGGCGCGACGGAGTGATAGTGTGTTGCGAATAGCGGGGACAGTCGTCCGTGGCGGAGCACGCACCCTAGTGCTTCGACGGGTGGCCGGGCTGGAGGGTTGCCCCTGGCCATTTTCATCTTGATTGGCAATGTCCCTGCGGATTGGGCTGGGAGGGGGATCCTCAGCTTTGCGGGGCGACAGAGCCTGTGCTTTCTGCGGTGATGGACTGGGGGAATTGGCATCCAACTCTTCCAGGACCCGACGGGACCGAGGCGTGGGGATGTCGGGAACTGCCACTTCTTCCTGGATGGCTTTCTCTTCTTCCTCTGCTGCATCGTCCTGGACAGCCATTGCTGCTTTGGCGTCTCGCTTCGCCTTGGCTTTGGACAGGAAGTTGTTCAGTAGCTCAGCATCTTCCCCGTCCAGCGAGCTTCGGAGTGCGGACCGCACCAGTGTCGACTCTTGCTCTGCACTCACAATTTCTTGGGCGGGCGCAGTATCTTTATCTGAGGATTCTTGCTGGATACTGTCATCAGTGGCCTTTTCTTCAACGGTAGCAGACGACAGGTCGAGATCATCGTGAGGTTTTATGCTAGAATCGGTGCCGTCACGTTCAGTCTGCAGACAGCTATCCGTGCCATGTAGCGACTCAGGATAGGCCACATCCTGAGCGAAATCAATGGGGGTGTTCCGCGCAACATCCACAGATTCGTCCTTTTCTGCACAATCTCGCACGTCCCCTTCTTCAAGGTCTGACGTGGACGATTGCTGACCACTCTCATGGTCCTCAGTCTCCATCTGCGCTCCATTGACAGTCATGAGGTCTGCAGAAACTGGCATTTTGCCTGAAAACATATCAGCATGAACAACACCATCCGCGATAAGTAAACAAAAGCACAGAACAAAAAAAAAAGTACTACTCACGTCTCCTCCGACCCATTTCAGATTCCCACTTGGTTTCCAGAAACGACCGTCCTTGAACAATGCTGTCATCACACCCATCCCCCTTGTTGTTATCAACAGTCCCAGTTTCCAAACACTGCCGCTTCACACCGCGAAGCAGACCCGCATTCCGCGAAGCATTAATCTCCATGTCCAGCTCATTCTCCTCCTCGTCTGCCGCGATCATCTGCTGAAGTGCTTTCATGCTGTTAAACGAGGTGCGGAAGCGCTTCCACACCTTGCGCGGTCTGGATTGTCGGCCCAGGAAGGATGTGGAGGGTTTGCGATCCCAGACTCGGGGGAGGGCGTTCGGGGCGCGCTTCACGGGGGTGAACCGGAATCGATCTTGGGTTTCGTTTTGAAGGTTGCTGTGTGCGCACGACGTGCGGATTGTCAGTGCTTTGCTTTTCTTTTCTTTTCGCATTTCAGGACTTGGATTCTGATCAAGAATGCTCAAGTGGTAAGGGGGTCAGTTAGGAGAAACCCTCCTTCCCCTGACCAAACAGGACGGAAATCGTGAATGACCACGAGGAATGCGCGTATCGTGCTCGAGAACATCAAAGAATAAAGAAAAAGAAAAGACTAACCATATCTGTGGATGCAGCGCGGCAGCTTCGGTGTTGTTGTGCATACTTGGTAATGCTTGTTTTGGGCCGCGCGGAATGTGTCGCGGTACGTACCGGCAGTCCGTCCAATCGAAGATACAGAATAGTAGAAGTAAACCAGTAGGATATGTTATAGAATCAATGCAGAATAACACAGACTCGTCAAGTAAGATATACTCGGGCGAAGAGGGTGGATTCTTGGAGGAGAGACGTTGTTGAAGGTGAAGATCTGGAGTGTGGATGTTGTTTCTGGCGGCAGCGGTTGCCGGGCCAACGAGTCTTCTATATAAGTAGTACCCCAGGACCAAGAACTAGTGGTTTTCCGGGGTAGAGAGATTGAATAGACATGATTATGAAGATCAAGGCCTCTAGTCATTGGTGATAGGGTGTGAAAAGCAACATGTTGATCGGTTGGTCGATCTACGAGCACACGGTCAGGTCCAATAACACAATTGAAGCTATACAGTAGAGGACCAGAACAATATCAGCTTTATTCTTATTGCTAGATCCAGCCTGGCTGAAGAAAAGCAAGCAAAGTATCATGCCAGCGAATTCATATCTCATAAAGATCATTCAGAATCCCAATCACCAAACGCCTCAACCATGCTCCTATCATTTTGTCTCATCCGGTTCGTACCAATCCCATAAGTTGAGCAACTAGGAAAGCAAAGGGTTCATGGGAATTTCTCCTGCATATCCCTCTCATCAAACGGATCTCCAAATTCCTCTAGTTCACCGAATTAGCTTCATGTTCCAACCAGACGCCCTCAGCAAGCCGGAAAGCCAGCAAGCCATAGAAGAAAGAGAAAACACTCACTCAGACTAAAATCCTTATCAACCACATACTCCAAAGCTCGCTGATAATCATCCTCTGCGCGTTTATTCATCCACGATTCCCCCGGCTGCTTCTGCTTCTGCTTCTGTTGCTGACCCTGCCCCGTCATTGCACTGCCGCCCGCACCTGCACCACCGGACTGAACACTCCCATTTTCCAGCCCACTTCTATCAGCCATTTTCTGTGCTTGGTGGGATCCTGGTGGGGAGATGGCGCTGGATCGGGGGTGAGGTGGGTTTGTGGTCGTTGGGGTGCGGGATCCAGCGTGGGAGGATTCGGGGGAAGAGGCCATTTGCGAATCGCCGTCGTAGTCTAGATGATAGTGCATGGTTAGTTTTCTTGTGTCTTATATGAATGGAGGGGTTGTATATTATGCTTGGAGGAGACTTGTTTGTCTATGGTGCGGGGAAGAGGGAAGAGAAAGAGCGAGGTTGCTTTGGCATGGTAGTTGTAGAGAAACAACAGATAACGCCGGAATAAGAACTGCTGGACTCACCTGCCATGGTGCTGCTGTCGTATCCAGGGTCTGCGAAGTATGAATGTCCTGGACAGTCCTTGTAGTTGTCGTGGTGGTTGTCCGCCGATGGTCCACCAGCAGCAGCCTTACTAACCCTTCTCTCCCTCACAAATTCCTCTCGAAACAACCTCCAACTTCCAGGTCGTTTGTACGGTTCAATATCCCCAATCAATCCAGCGCATTTTGGAAGATTTGACTCTATTCTTACTTTGGAACTGTTATTTCACGGCAATTTACGCACTC
>WURS02428637.1:0-35240 GCA_011762765.2 Rhinocypha anisoptera | reverse complement strand
CTTTGTCTCCTTCTTCTCCACATACTGGTACCTCTTTCGGGGCAACTTTTCCCTTCCAAACCATCCTTTTTTCGATTTGAAAACTCTATCGGGACCGAACATAAGACTGGAAAAGACCCATCTTCAAATCAACTTTTTTCACCACCAAATCTCTTCCTCACCTAACTCTCAGTCAATCGCCACCAAAAGTTTCCCTAAAAACTCACTCCAAGTCTCTTTTTTCCCAAAGACCGAAAAGCTCAGCGAAAAGTGCTCGCGTATAGTGTTGGGTTACGCACTGGAGTCGCGTTGGCGCAGCTGTCGCAGAGAGGGCACTTTTTGTTGACGCATCGGGACCCAGATGTGGTGAGCAAGGTAATGTATGGGGTAATGTGTGCTCCACACTGCAGTCCACACACAATCAAGAGACGGAAGGAAGGGCTGGTCACCTTTAGACTTGAGCCTATCAGTAGTAGTGGCACTACATCCACCAGGCTCGGAGCGTGACGTATGCTACACTAGCCCAGTGCACACACCATGATGCCTATGCCACCGGAAGAGCCGTTACGCGGGGTGACCAAATCGAATCACTTTACTGGTTCGTGTTCAACAACTGCCCACACCCTCTACTGTATCATCCCAATGCCTAAACATCAGTGGGACAAGTGACAAGTAATTGCTTTATTTTGCCTTAAAATATAACACAAAAAATAACAACTATTTTGCTTAAATAGATTATTGAAATTTACAATGAAAAGATTTGTGAGTGAATAAAAAAAATAAATTACATTTTAAAGTTGTATATTCGTATTTGTAGAAAAATAATTTCTCATAGAGAAAAACAAAAATAAACTTTGCAGCAGTTGGAGAGAGAAAACGAGTAACCAAAATAAATTGACTTAACAAGTGGAAATCTGTGACAATTGACCTTTTTTATTGTGTTCAAGTATGAATTTTCTGATATCGTGTGGAAGTTGCCGAGGTAAGGAAAGTCGTTTTCGAGTGATGACTTGTGCACAGAGGCATTGCAACGAAACGTGTTGCACTTGGTAGGGAACCAACTGTGGGTTTTGCTGGGCCAGGTCGAGAGGGGTGAGACCTTCTTGGTTGGCAAGATCAAGATGAGCACCGGCATCAAGCATGTACGATATCATGTCTAAGTTGGCGGGTCTTGACTCGAATAGAAAGTGCAGTGGAGTATTGCCACAGATGTCTACAATATCCAGATTGGGGCTCATGTCGACAATAAATTTAAAAATTTCAAACACAGGAATCTCACTACTGGACATTGAGTAAGTAGATGCGGAGAGAATGCAGAGAATGTGTAACAGCGAAAACGAGCTAGTGGAACGTGGCTCACTAGAAACAAACTTGAACATGAAGCGCTTGAATTGGTTTAGCTCGTCATAATTCAGCTTTGGTTGAGTCTGGCACATGAAACCCAGCAAGTGAAGAACGATAAGAAATTGGCGGTCAAGTCCCTGAAGAATTCCTGTAAACATTGAGTGACGATCTTCTTTGAACAACAACTTTCCATCCATCATTTGAATCAATTGATCATCTTTATATTGCTTTGTTGAAATATTGCACGAAACTAGCAAATCATTGACGGCGAATTTGAGAACTTTGAAAATATCACAAGCTTTAAGATGAGGACTGTTGTTGCATGACATGAGAGTAAAAAGCTCTATCATTGCAATGTAACTGTTTTGAGACAAATCGGTGAGAGATTTGCTGTGAGCTATTTGTTGCTCCAGGTTGTACAAATAGAGAGAGTTGCATTTGGCGTAATCACCGTCTCGAATGTAGTTTTTTCCAAGTTTAATCACTAAATAAAAAACTTCAATATGCTGAATGCTAAGAACTCGAGATTTGATAAGCAACGCTTGCAATCTCATCAATTCCGGATCACAATACATATTGTCCAACTCGGCTTCGGTGCGAAACTCGGTGACACCACCAAAGACCATCTTACAGGACTTGTTGTTGTTCACAAGTGTCTCGTGGTAATTTGGGCAACACTTTCTCGACAAACGTAAAGCAAGCTTCCAATACTTGACTGCTTCGGTTAGATTGAAAAACTTGTCAACAAAAGTTGCACCTAAAAGTTTGTAAGCATCGACAATGTCTTCAATGGGACAATTGAACACTGATTTCAAATAGTTGAACATCTCGAGATGGCCACCAATGGCAGCGGTCATGAGTGGTGTTACCCCGAAGCAGTCGCGCGTCAACAGAGCGCCATTGCGAACCAACAGTTTCATTATGTCCATATTCTTCGACTCGGCACAATCGTGTAGTGCCGTGTTACCTAAAACACATCACAGTTAATCCAATTTGAATGGTAAGTTGGCACATTTTTAAGGTTTGTAACGTTTATATAAACTGACCCTCAGATTAGTTCATGTGATAGTTACCTTTGCAGCTTTGTCTGTTGATCTGACAACCTCTATCGATAAGAAATTGGGCAATTTCATAGTGAGAGTTATAGCAAGAAATCATCAAGCAAGTGTGGCCATGTTGATTAGCGATCTCGATATCGGCGCCTTGCTCCACCAAAAGCTTGACAATCTCGAAGTGGCCATCAAAGCAGGCAGCCCTGAGAGGAGTCGAGTTGGTACGTGTTGAGCTGTTCACATTGGCACCGCGCCGAATCAGCAAGAGGACACACTCGAGGTGACCAGCTGCTGATGCACACCAGAGAGGTGGCACGTCGTTCACAGTTTCACCGTCAAACTCAATCTTGCCAGTCTGTTAACCAAAACTATTTGTTACAAACCATACCAATTGAATTAATTGATTCACCTGTTCAATATTGGCATCACAGTAGTCAATCAAAAACTTCATCACATCGTAGTAGCCATATTTGGCGGCAATCAATAGAGGGGTAGCTCCTTCCACCTTCAACGATACCAATACTTTGACGAGACTTTTCGGCAGTGGTAGCAACAAATTCTATAATAAAATATCATAACCATATGTTTAAAATAATTTGGTTTAACTCTTCAATCTTAAAATAAATAAAACACATACTTTGAGCGCTTCCACATTATTGTTCTGAATCAAATCAAAGAAGTTTCCTTTTAAGATCTCCATCAGGAACTGTGACATGACGAGAAAATAAAAATGACGATGAATAGCGATGTTTGAGTGTGAAATTACCTAATGTGATAACTATAAGATTAAGATTGCTGGTGTGGTTATGCAAACGATGCAAAGCAAGCGTGCAACTGCAGAGGAGAATACTGGCGGAATGAAAGTAGTTGGGCGAAATAGCATCGAAGTTGCTCTACTATGTACCCCAGTGAGTATGCAGTTGATGCTGGCAAAAGCATGCGACGAAGGCTAGGCAGACAGGAGATAGTACGGCACAATGATGCAAATGCATGGGAGAAAAATGAAAACACTCAGCAAACTAACTCATTTCATAGTGGTGAAGGTCAGGATGGCTGCCAGTCATTGCAGTGCTACACTTACACTTACATCGCCGGTGGTGGTGGTCGCGCCGATGGTGTGCCTCCCAAAACGAGGATGCTTCTGGCGCACGCCAAAACGGCGCCCAATCACCCAACTGGAGAGAGGTGGTGAGTGCCAGACCGCCTACTCACTAGAACCGGCCTCGACAGTGTCCGCGTGCCCTCACCCCCAGTCTCTTGGACTTGACCTAGAAATCGTTCCAGAATGCAACCCAATCGATTGACCTTGGCAGAATCGTGCAGCGGGCTGGTAGGGCTGACCTTGAAGTTGGAGCAAGGCCAGCGATTTGCCACCATCTGTATTAGAGGCAACGGAGAGCCTTGTGGACGCGGACTCCTCTACAGCTGCTACTACTAGCTGCCTCTCCTCTTCTCGGCACATGCGTCTTCGCGCACCCGATCCACCTAGGTATTTTGCTTGATTCAATACACATCCAACATTCCTTCACCTTTGATTTCAATCATTGCCACTCGCGATCTAAACCTTGAATTAACCCACAAATTTAATCAAATCAAATATAACATTAATAAAATAGTCTACAAACCAATATGCTTGTGAAAGTTGTCAAATCAATGGTTAGCCAATTGATGATGTATACATATAATAGTTTTAAAAATTCATAATCAAAAGTTTATATTACTTAAAATAACATCAAAGTTTGATAATAAAAAGTTGGGACGATTCAAAACTAAAATTAAAACATGAACAAATGAGTCTTGTGGCAGCGTTTCTCACAAAAATACTTGAAAGAACCACCCAATGCCAACGATATAAACCGAATGCACCCACAATCTCTTCAAATAATATTCTATAAATTCTATTGGTTTATATTAAAATAAAATGGTAAAATTCTAAAAACATCTTATTATAATATCGTTAAATAGCGTTATAATGACTTCAAATATATCAAAAAATATAACTGATATAGTTGAAGCTTGTTTAAAATAAAAACTTGTAATCCAAACGTCTATATCTACTAGGGAAGGTTTAAATTACTTCAAATATCCAAAAGATTAAATTTACAATAAGCCAAAGTTGAGTTATAGCAATGCAATAATTGTAAACAAATCAACCTAGAAGGAGCACCACTGCCAGTAAGTTCTTGGAAAAACTTTGGCTATTTCAACCAAGAAAGGCTGTGCGAAAAATCAACGGTTAAAATAGAAACAGTTACTATTATAACACAATCGAATGATCCGATAAATGATTCATAGGATTTTATTCTTATCGGTATAGACTAATTGCGAATGATTTATAAAACTTTGCTGAAAAAATAACTCTTGAATACATTGGGTTTGTATGGCGCACTTCTCGGTGGTGCACTGAATGCTGAACGCACCAACTGGGTGGCTCAGTCACACTGACCAACTCATCATCGCGGAGTACATCCTGTCATGAACAAATCAGGTTTTTGGTACTAATTGACTCGAAATGATCTCTAGAGGGATGTATTGAAAGGAACCCTCATGCACCTTATCGTCATTAAAATAGTCGTTTGGAGTGGACATGTGTACCGTGCCGAGTGTCACCGTGACACTGGAACACGCTGGGAGTCTTTGGGGGAAGTGGTGAGCCAAGGTCGGGCTGTGCTCTATCTCCTCCCTTACCTAGCCCACACAACTCAGATCAAGCTAACCAACCATGCATGGCATTCTTGCACCATTTTTTCACATTCAGTAATTGCACTTTTTTCTATATAAAAAACTGAAAAAAATCATAATTCAAAGTAAAGCTCAATGTCACAGAGAGCAGTAATGAAATTGAGTGGCAATTATAAAGAGTGATTTATATAAGATATATAAAACATACCGACATTTTTTTATCAACCATAATCGAAACTTCGAAAGTCTTCTAAGAAAAAGCAACCCCTAGACCTTGTTGAGCCTAGTCTTTCTTATTTTGAGTGGGCAGCGTTAGCGATGTCTCAGTTGATAATAAAGGCTTGTTCATTCAATGAAATGGTGAGCTTTGTTGTCGGTTAGCGCGATCAGCCGAATGTTGTTATCCTTAAGCACATCAGCCACGCCGAGAAATGGTCATTGAACGGAGCTGCGATTTGGCAAGCACGTGCGCAGAATGAAACACGAACTTGATCTGTGAACGAATCGAAGACAAGCCCAGTCTTAAGGTCAGGGTGGGAGTCCATTTCTTACTACATTGCACTCGACAACATTGCAAGCCCTTCTAGTTCTGTTCCATTTGATGCTCCGGAGCAAACGAGAACCAGCCATGCTATGCCTGACTAATCAGACGGTCAACTCCGCGAATCAATTAGTTGATGTGGCGAATTAGAGTGGCCAATTGTATTAGATCAGGTAAAATAAAGGTAAACGAGAGAGAGAGAGAGAGAGAGAGAGAGAGAGAGAGAGAGAGACCAGAGAGAAATCGAGTGATGGTGGTGAGCGAGATCAAAAGATGGCGTGGAGAAAGCTATCTAAACAGATCAACTCGAGGTAATTCAGTGAATGAGTTTGACAGGTTGACAGAGTTCTATCTACTAGTATATCTAGATACTAGTTACCCGGAGTGGAGAAAATCTTCGAAGCGAGACAGTGTGGAGGAGGACAGGACACACCGCAGCTGACCACTCCGTCACCATGTGCTCTCAGCCAAGGGGAGTCTTGTTGCATTTGATTCGGGCGGAGGTCGGTCTACGAGAAGTGCGAAGAGAAGTGCCACTGGCGGGGCGAGCGACTTGGCGCACTCGTCGCCCTCGCCGCGAGTGGGCTTGTGGTACAGTTAGATCTCTCACCGCGCTCGCTCCTGTCGTCCGCGCACCACCGAGTGCCGCCATTGGAGAACTCAACACTTACGCCACACAACAATGCTTGAATGGTCACCAGGAGTACCACAATGTGCCACGTATTTTGATCACAAATGAGCCACTTCTCTTTGCAATTACCAACAGACTCAAGGTCCCGACTTAGTGCTCTTCGTTTTACTCTTCAGCTACCAGCCTGACACAAACTTCGGCACCAAGTTGTGAGAGCACTGTACTGCTTTATTGGAGCGCCAGTGTTGGGCTGTCCATTCCGGTCTAACTTGCTGAGATTTTTCTAATTTTGCTTGCCACTTGGCACATTTGCAACCACGGTGAATCCCAAGGAACCTAGCCGAGTGGTGTGGCCGATGTGGAAACCCAAAGCCGGTTGGCCACCCACAGTGCTGTCGGCATCGCACCCCAGTGGAAGGCAGTGATCAAGCGAGGCGAGTGCCAAGTGGCGGCCAAGTGACCCCATCGCTCAAAGTGTGTCATCGTGTTGTGTGTCGGGCGTCAGGTCGTCTTGCCACTTGATCTAGCCATCTAGCTTGATCGTGGTCATTTACCCAGTAAGAGTTATCGTTCCTGGACGCTAGTTTATTCTAATCAACAATGATGCCCTAACCCTTCCCCTTGCTTTGGCTAACTCTACCGGTATTGCAAGTTCTTGCACCAGTTTCGTCAATAGTGCTAGTCGATGTGATGCTCTCGGAAATTGTCGTTATTGTGCCAATCTTATTCAGTTGAATCGAGTCACCAAGGTATCATTCACCAAGTCAATCATCAATATCACTCTCATGCAACATGGTAAGTAGTATTTGGATTTGATTTGATAAGTTTGTTGAGCAAGCTACACTGGGATGACGTATACAGGAAACTATTTTTAAAAATAATTTTAAATCTAAGTTTATCGATACTGGCAATAAATGCACGATAAACAGGTGCAAAAATGCAAGTCAGTGGCGTGTAGTTTAGCATTCCATTTAAAAAGACTCAACGCCCAATTGTTTCGCATTGTCTTGTATTTTTTTGTTTGCTTGACGAATCGATATGAGTTTCTATCGCGATCCGTATTGCAATGACCTCATTAATAATAATTTTTGTTTATAAGTATCTACTTTATAGTATTAATTTTTTAGTAGTTTTCACATTTTGCATAAAATGCATAGTTTTCACAAAGTTGTCATTTATTATCAATGCTGAGCGAAGCGAAGCCATAACTCTCTATCTAATGCTGAATTCTTTGGTTGGAGCCGTACTCTTCCAAAACTACTGATCTTAAAAAGTTGATCATGGTGCAAATCTACTCCTTGTGTCATGGACTGGTACGTCATTTATATGAAATTTGCAAAAATGTGTATCTATAATTCAAAAAACTTTTTTTCCAATAGACTTTACATGGATAGTAGTTTTCAGGGCACTACAAGCACAGTGTGACACAGCGTCTTGACCCGCGCTGGTCGTGTTGATAAGCTTACTCTCTTTAGTGTTGTAAGGCTTAGCTATCACAGTTGGAATCTAGATAGGAATAATATGAATCGGAATTTGTTGATCAATAAATACTGTACATATGAGCTATATATGTGAGTTTTGAAAGTTTTAACGTCCATTATATTCTCTCTTGAGTAACTCTCTGACGTTTACACTAAATTGTTATATTCAACTACGGCGTCTCTATTGAGCACTACATAACGAGATTTGTCCTCTGAATTGTTATTGACCAGACACGCGGGTCAAGCAGATGATAGAGATGGTGCCGTTGATAAGTCGTCGCGTTTGGGGTCATCACGACTTCAACATGCTGTCTCACAAGCTTAATCTCTATGATTGGCGTGTGGTCACTTACCAGTTTCACTGCTCTCGAGTTCTGTCGGGTTACTGCTTTCGGACAAGATGTTTCCATATTTATATCTCTATTCACTACTACTTCTACTTGCAACATGTTTAGAGGTCACGGTTGATTATTATGGCTCAAACTGACTAGCAAGCTTGATTACCAAGTCATAATCTAGTTTGCATGTCTGTGCGATATCATTCGTGACAAGTCTAATTTTCAATGGTTGTTTGGTCTAGCTTACCTGGTTTCCCTCATGTGGTAGTACAGTGACACCACGCAGAGGGGAGTGTTGATTCGCCTCGTTGCATTACCTGGCACCACTGTTCGCCTGCGGTGACCCAGCTTGATGCGTGCTCCCTCTGAAAGTGAAACAATCTGACGAATAATGGCGCCAGTAGGACAGCAGTTCCGCAGTGACTCTCGTTTGGCGATGCTCCGGTGCGCACCGATCCATTGGATTCACTCACATCCTGACAGACGCATTCTAGTGAGCACTACTCAAACCGTGTTCTTTCCGCAACATTTCAACCTCCAAGAGCACTTTATAAGCGATTAATTAATTTTATTATCACGCTCTTTAGGTACTCTAAAATGCTTCCAAATGTTCTCAAAAGAATATGAATATGATATGAGTGATGTTGAGCGGTGCTCACTAAAATGCGCTTGCCATTGTCTACTGAAATGCTAGTTAGATACACTCACTAGATTTGACCAATTGTCACCATTAATTATAATTATGAGTCATCACAATCCTTGACCTGTAAGTGTCTGTTGTACTAGATTTATTGGCTTTTTGCATTGTGTCATTTAAATTCAAAACAACTGATAAGCCGATTTTCTGTGAATGGTCAGTTACTTTAATTTGTTTTTTTAACCAATGATAGTTTCGCTCGTCTGTCTTTTTTTAATCATAATTGTTACTTAATTGCTCAAAGAAGGCACTACCGGTTTTCAATTAAGCTTTGCTTCACTATCAACTGCAATGTTTTTGATGACAGGCATGCAACAATTTCCGTATTACAATCTTTTTGTCTTCTAGGTTTGTAGCTGAAATTTGTTTGTTTAGAGAATTTTTAATAAATAGAAAAAAATTGCTACAATTTATCCTTCAATACGATCTTCTCTGTGTACTTACTAGACACATAATTATGTACTTATGAGCTTATTATAAGCCTTATACTTACAACTTATGAAATAAGGAAATCAAATACTTCTTAAAGCTCAAATGGACTATAAGAATCTCTAAAAATAAGCTTTAATTCGTGCTTGGTTAATTTTGGATTTGTTTTATTAGCAGGCTTCATTTGTACCAAAACATTTAACAGCACTTCTACTTTTGCTGGCTTTTGCTACTCACTGTCTTTGCAGAAGACTTTACCGTAAGTAACTGTTTCTGGGGATAAACATTTGAACTCTTTAATTATTTGATTTTCTAGAACCACGCGTATTCAATCAACTCAATACATTAACTCCCAAAGATGATAGCAAACCAGACAAGAAGCTGGTGTGCTATTACACCAACTGGTCTCAGTATCGGCTTAAAGAAGGCAAATTTGTGCCCGAGGACATCGATCCATTTCTTTGTACTCATATCATCTTCAGGTAGAATTCAAGTTATAAATCAATGCCAACAACTAAAGGGTTTTCGTTAGTTTTGGCTGGATGAAATCTAACAAGCTTACATCATTTGATTCGACTGACGAGTCAAAAAGTGACAAAAAAGGCACCTATGAGCGTGTGGTTGAATTAAAAAAGAAGAACCCAAATCTAAAAGTGCTGCTCGCTGTCGGTAAGTCCATCTGTCGGTCTAAATTGAAAACATGGTTCAAATAACATTCGTATGCATGTGTCTAACATGGCATTAAGATTAACGGTTTTTCCACAATAAATTACATTTTCTAGGCGGCTGGTCTTTTGGCACTGAACGCTTTAAGACAATGTCTTCCACACGTTACAATCGCCAAGTTTTTATATTTAGTGCCATGGAGTATTTGAGACAACGCAACTTTGACGGTAAATCATTTGTGGAATGCCAGATGGCGGCACTTCAACTTCTAATGCTTTTAATCTTTTTTCAAAGGGCTTGATCTTGATTGGGAGTTTCCTAAAGGAGGAGATGACAAACGAAACTTTGTGGACTTACTCAAGGTATGGAATATCTAGATAAGTCTGGCCATATTGTCTTCCTTGGAACAGATTGTGGCTAGGAACATATATGAACATTAATAATCATTAATGTAATTGACATCTAAAAATAGCTTTCTTGCGAGCAAAAATGTGTTTTATGAAGGGTAATCAGCCGATACCAATCGATTCCATTAATATCAGTGATGCTTTTTCCGATTTTCGGCAATTCATAATTCTTGATAGCTTTGTCTTGACTTTTATGGTTTTAAAGTACACAAGTCATTTTTATGGTCTATTCTGCAAAAGTTTAATAGTATTGACAAATTTGTTGTTATTTTGATCATTTCAGGAATTACGTAATGCATTTGAGTCGGAAGCAAAAGAGAAAAACTTGCCTCGACTATTACTGAGTGCTGCTGTATCGGCGGGGGCTGAAACTGTCAAAGGTGGCTACGATGTGCCTGCAGTGGCCGCGTAAGTAGTCCATTTGGCCTCATCTTCTTTTCTCTAATCTTTTGTTTTGCATACAGTAATGTTGATTTCATCAACATTATGTCCTATGATTTCCATGGCAAATGGGAGCCTAAAACGGGTCATAATGCACCACTCTACGCTCTCTCTTCGGAAACGGATTGGCGCAAACAACTCACTATGGTTGGTCTTGAACTTGATCTTGAATTTTTAAATTATTTGAATTTGTATGATAGGAATACGGAATAAAGCTGTGGGAGAAATTGGGCGCTCCTAAGGAAAAGATTGTTGTTGGATTAGCCACATATGGTAATGTTACTAATAGAATCTTTATCTACATGTTTGTTTGATATTCTTTTCTTAGGTCGTAGTTTTACACTGACTTCCACCGCTATCAGTGGCATGAACGCGCCCACTTCGGGTGGAGGCAAAGCTGGCGAGTACACACGCGAATCCGGCTTTTTGGCTTTCTACGAGATATGCGAGATGCTTAAAAACGGCGCTCAATACATCTGGGACGAAGAGCAGAAAGTTCCTTATGCTATTCAGGGTGACCAGTGGGTGGGATTTGACGACGAGAGATCGATTCGTGGCAAGCTCCAATGGATTCAAGAGAATGGCTATGGAGGGGCAATGGTGTGGACTGTGGATATGGATGACTTTAGGGGAACTTGTGCCGGAAGAAAATACCCTCTGATTGGCATTATGGGAGAAGAGTTACTTGGAAAACCCAAAGAGAAATCAAACCTAGAGGCTATCATCGAGAAGGCTAAAGTAGCAAACCCATCAGTGCGAGTTTCTGTGCCAAGTACCGACAGCAATCTGATCATCGAGCGACCTGTGGTGTCTCCCACTCCAATGCCAGCCAAGCCAATCAAACAAAGCAACGAGTCAAATGCACGCATTGTGTGCTACTTCACCAACTGGTCTCATAAAAGACCTGGAGAGGGCCAATTTACACCCGAACACTTGGATCCATTCTTATGCACCCATGTTATATTTGCATTTGCTAATTTGAATAACGAATTTCGACTGATTCCCAGTGAACCTAATGATGAAGGGCCCAATGGTCTCTATGGACGTGTTTTAGCTCTCAAGACAAAAAACCCAAAATTAAAAGTGATGATTGCTGTCGGTGGATGGATGATGGGTCCAACTCCATTCAAAACATTGACCGAAAGTTCTTATCGACAAACTTTATTCACGTTTAACGTTGTTGAATTTTTGCGCAAGAAAGGATTTGACGGATTGGATGTTTGTTGGGAATTTCCACGAGGCTCAGAAGACAAGGAACGTTATGTTAAATTGCTAAAGGTAAACCAATGATTCATTATGATTTGGAAAACAAGTATTTTCATGATTTAAATTTGAAGGAATTACGCGAAACATTTGATGGTGAAGCCAAAGGATCGGGCAAATCTCGACTGCTGCTTTCTGCGGCAGTGCCCGCTAGCTTTGAAGCGGTTAACAGTGGTTATGATGTACCCGAAGTCAACAAGTAAGTTTTTTCTCTTTTTTCTATGTCACCAAAGGAAAACATTTGTATTTTGATAGATATTTGGATTTTATGAACATCATGACTTATGATTTTCACGGAGACTGGGAGAAGAATGTAAACCATAACTCGCCATTGTTTGCACTTAACTCGGCTTCTTCCTATCAGAAAAAACTAACGGTGGTAAGTGTGGGCGGTAAAGCGGGTAAACTAATGGTAGATAATGGCAGACAGTCTGCCAGACGGTAGGTCGGACGGGCAGACGCAACCCGTCCCCTGCCCGTTCTATGCTCGTTGCCAGTCATAGCGAGCCCGATGAAAGGGAAATGCCTGGAGTGGAGTGGGTGTCGGGCAGTGTGCGGGCCCATTGTCTGCCTCTGCAACGGATTGTACCGTTTCACCTAGCATTGCACCGAGTGTTCTCAACCGGGCCAATCTGTCGTGTCTGGTGGTAGTGAGTGGAGGCGACACTTTCAATTGCCAACTAGGAAGTGATTCACTCGCCAGACAGATCCGGACACGGGTTGACCTCTAATGCTTGCAGCACGCGCGTGTCTAGTGGTCTAGCATCGAACTTTCTCCCATGCTGCAGCATCTGTCTCGCAATATCCCTTTCTATGCCAACATTTACTTTTACACTTTCACCTTTGTACTCTCACTTATATGCTCACTTTTCCCCTGAGTCGGTTGTTCTACTTCCGCGTTTTAGCAACGGTGTTGTTTGACGCATGACGCTAGGCACGAGCCAGAGAGAGTGAGAGAGAGAGAGAGAGAGAGAGAGAGAGAGAGAGAGAGAGAGAGAGGACAGTGGAGAGTAGGGGATGAGTCAGACATTTATTGGCAAACATTTCCGATTCTCAGCCAACTCAATTGATCGATTTTCAATCACAGGATTTTAGTGTCAATGAGTGGATTAATAAAGGCGCCAGCAGGGAGAAGATTGTCGTTGGTTTTCCTACTTATGGTAATTGATAAACTCATTGCTTACAATTAGTCGAATTGCATTGCTAAAATTTTCTATTACTATAGGACGTTCCTTCACCTTGGCTAGTTCCAACTTGACGGACATTGATGCTCCTGCCGTCAAGGGCGGCAATCCTGGCATGTACACAAAGGAATCAGGTTTCTTATCATTTTTTGAGGTTGAACTTTAAATTAATACGATCATTATGATTTCTAAAATTTTATTTTTGTTTCAGATATGTGATTTACTTAAACAAGGAGCCACTTTAGTATGGGACAATGAACAGATGGTTCCATATGCTTACCTCGGTGATCAATGGGTTAGCTAATTTGAAATTTTAGAGTTTCTATGGTTCAATATGTTATTATTTTAGGTTGGTTTTGATGACCCTCGGAGTTTTAAAGTTAAGGTAAGTTTTGACATAAATTATTTTGGACTTCAATTATTGTTTACTCTATTAGGCCCAATGGTTGAAGCAAGCTGGTATAAGTGGTGTCATGATCTGGTGAGTGAAATACTATGTATTAAACCAACCAAAAATGATTATTTGATTAGGTCGGTTGACATGGACGACTTTTCTGGATCATGTATGGGTCTCAAGTTTCCACTAATTAACGCAGCAAAAGATGAGTTGAAAAACTACCATGTAGAGAATCTCAATGAAGAAACCAGTTTGGTTGGTACAAGTAAAGCAGGTAAGTGATGCGATACTTTTTGATAGCTTGTATCAAGTGGTTGACAATGCAACATGCAACAGAGAATAAAGACGAAGTGAAGTGCGACGAGGCGGATGGACACATTAGCTATCACCAGGACAAGAGTGACTGTACAATGTACTTTATGTGCGAGGGAACTCGTCGCCACCACATGCCATGCCCGCAGAATCTTGTGTTCAACATCAAAGAAAACGTGTGCGACTGGCCCGAGAACGTGGAAGAGTGTATCAACGCACTGGCCGCCACCTCGGACAAGTCCAACTAATATTTTGGATTGGGGTCTGAGTCCAGTGACAACGAGTGCAATCGACATGTGTTGCACTGGATTGCACTATTCAAACTGCTGTATATACCAAAAAATGTAGTGATAGACCTTTTCAGTGTTAAAGCTGTACTATATTAATTGGCAAAAAGTCTCATTTATTTTCTAAGTGAAATACTTTTTGATTTATAAGTATGTTTATGGGCACGATTTGCAAAGCTAATATGAGTTGAGTAGTAATATAGGGGCAGGCGGCAGCAACAATACGGCGAGAATATCTACACAGAATCGGATCATCTGCTCTAGTGGGGAGCAAGCGCACACGGTGGCTGCAAAACATCTGCCTGGAAACAGCAAATGCAACTCTCTAGACCTCAGGTTCAAAGTCACAAATTAATAATTACAGCGATGCACGGCCTTGTGGTCTCTACACCTACACCTGGAACAGTTGTCTACGTCAGTGATCGCGTGGCACACTCCAGTGACTAAATAATACCACACTGGTAGGTGTCTCCAAATAGCGGACTATGGTGAAATGCGATCGCATAGTGGTAGGCAAGCGTTGCCAACCATAGACCACTGCAGTGTCATTGCCACTATGTTGCCCGTCGGGCATTGTTCGTGGTCACAATGGGCGCCAAGGCCGAGGACCTAGCTCACCGGACACGCTTGCTCTTTTCAACACGCACTCAGCAGCAGCCGAAATAGATCGATGTGAAGTGCAAGCTGCTGTCAACTTTTACTCTCTCGCGCATCGGTCCCAAACGTACTCGTGCTACTGACCCCGAACAAAACTCGGCCACCAATGTCATTCACTTCAGGCTAACGGTTAGAGAGCGTTACCTGCTTCAACATGTAGTTCACTGGCCGGTGTGATGAACTCGCAATGATTGCCCTCATGCCAGTGGTCAATGTCACCAAACGGCTAAGTTCAATCACATGGGATTGCAGCCGGCGCGCAGTCACTAACCAATTGCACTCGCGCAGAGGTCAATGATTCGACTGATTCTAGTTTATCATCCGTTTTGCAACTGTTATTTCTCTTTTCCATCACCAAATCAGCCTAGGTTTAACTGAATAAATGAGCTTTCTTGTGCAAACTTTCCTAAATAATCTTTTAATTGTGCGACAGCATACGGTGATTCGAGCAGATGTCAAGAATGAACATTTATAAGAAGTATCGTGTAAAATGAAATAATTAAATGATTTTCAAAACAAAGTTTTTGGAGATGTGCCAATTTACTGATGGATGGGCAAAGAGGACCGGGTGCCAACTGGTCGCGTGGCTGGCTCGTGTCAGCCATCCTTGGTGCGCTAGCCAGGTGGCGAACAAAGATGAGCCGTGAACAGGTAACTAGGTGGTCGACATAGCGGGGGTTGTAGCTTGACTTGGTTCTACTACAATGTGACTTTTCACTGCAAAGTTTGCAGCTAGGCACGTGGTACATGTGCTGGCCGCGAGGCATAAGCTGACCAGCCGGCACGCTTGCTGGGCATCTGGCACGCGTTCTTTACTAGAACTGCTGCCTACCCCCAGAAACTAGCACTCACCTTTGACCTTTAACTCTATGAAGTCTCGGACGCGTGGCAGCCTGTGGAGGCAATAGAAGATCAAAATTAGATGCATCTGCCAACAAAGTCCACACAATGTACACAAGGCCCGAGTTAGTCAGAAGACCCTGAAACCTAGTTGAAATGTGCCACAAGGTAAGGTGAGTGCCGCTCACACCACCTTCTGTCGCCCATTGCACCGGCACCAATCTAGGCTATAAGGGTGAACTCACAATGGAAGAAAGACAAGTCCACAGACGGCCCAGTCCCCCTCAGGAAAAGCCACTCGTCTTGCAGAAGTTTAAAGAGACGTTCACTTGGGCACGTGCCACATGCTTAGCACAACCAGTTTTAATGCAGAGACAGTGAAGAGCAGCAGCGCGTGAAGAAAGACGAGTGGCACCACAAGACGCGACAAGTCTTCAAGACGACATATGGGCACATTGCAAATAGGCACTTTTCGAAAGCAAACCCGCCCTCGACACGAGCCGCGAATGTTCTCTGTCAACCTGGCGTTGACCAAGCCAGCTGCCAGTAGAAAAGCTAAGAATTATAACTTTCATCTAAATTGTAATGTGTTTGTTTTATCACTCAACTGATAATCTTGATTGATACTGTGTAATAATCCCAGGAGATGCTACCGCGGTGGTCTGCAAAGTGGCACTAGTCGTCACAGCTCTGAGAAGCGTGGACTCAAATCACAATCATGGAGTTTTCCAATTCCACTTGTGTTCAGCTAGCGCCACCTTTATTCATGGATTAATATTGAGAAGAATCTATCCTGTTGGCCACATAAATGAACTCTATTTTGAAGAATCAATAAACTCTCCTAGCTCCTGATGATAGAGATTTTCAGTATCGGAGCAACTCAAATGGTGGTAGAATCCGGCTTGGATTCTTTGAATGTCTTGAAGAACTTGGAGCTCGAGACTACTTTAACATGGCTATGGTCTAAAACAATAGAATTTAGGCACATTTCAATTGTGAAGCTTAGCTTCAACATTGCTCTCTAATGTCTTGTGCGCGAGCACGATGACTCGTGGCACCTATTATTATTATTACATTATATGATTACTGTCACATAATAATAGGCCAACTTAAGTCACACATTAACCACGAATACTTCCGATAAGCGACAAAATTTAATTAAATCCAGATTTTGATTTGAGCTAAGAAAATTCTTCAGTTTCCGCAAGTCATCACACTACTGGGTAAGCAAACAGTGCGGAACATTAGCAAGTCAGCATAGCGGATGCTTTTCTATGGCCAGTATTGATCGCATCGAGAAGGCGGCGGGTTGGGTCACCTTAATTGACTTAAAAGATTAGAATATACTTTCCGGTGATTATGGTGCACTAGGCTAATGAGGTTTCCTCGATCAAATATGCTACCGAGCTACCGTGCCGGACACGGGGCAACCCAACACTATGCCTTGGGCTTGGGCAAGGCAAGGTTTGCCCAAGTCAGAGGTCACCACGCGCGCGCCGTAAGAGTGACGCAAGAGCGCGGCACTAGCAAATTGACGCGGCGTTAGGCGGTGCACTGCTGGGCGGTGGGTTCGCAAATCGGGTTTCCGCTCAGCGAGCCAAGCCTTTGAGAGTGCCGGACGCGCACCGAGGGTCGTTGGCACATCACGGCGCCACTGTCTGATGCCCAATCAGTTTCTATTCCTCAGGGGTAGTGTCTAATTGCGTTCTGGCCGAGTGAGTCGGGCTTACAGCGTCATCTTGCTTGCACAAATTGATGGATGCAGTACACCGATTGGATGCACTTTCCTCGAGTTCACACTAGGATCAGAAGCGAGAGTGATGTTGTCAATTGATTTCGTTTTCAATGGAACTGGAACTGTTGCTAGTCCTAGTGTGAGCTAGAGTAGTGCGCGACAGGCTGGTGCGGAGGAAAGTGTGGTGAGACGATGAGCACCAGGTGCTGCTTAGTTGGTACGTTGGGTGAGGGGGTGGCTAAAGCCAACGCTAGAACGGGTACTCTGCCTTGACCCTATGCAAGGGGGAAAACGGCCTAGAGTGAGCGCACTTCTAATCTTGCGAGTGGTGCGCAGCAGACGTCGAGCGCGTGGCAGGCCATTGAGTGGCTTGCCCTCCTGTCTATTCTCCTTCCATTATTCGACCCCACTGGACGCGTGTCGCGCTCTCTTGCCCTCACCGCGAGCGAATGTAACGCTCGGCCGGTTATAAAAACATCTGCAGTGCTAGAGCGAACCCCAGTTCTACCCTGCCTGTTTCACTCTCACCATCGAGTGACGTTCTCTGACTTCATAGTCCTTTGGCCAACATAATTCTTTGCCAAACATTCGCCATGATGCTCCTTTTGATCTTCGTCTCTCTCTACTGTGTTGGCCAAGCCACGGATGTTGCCATTACTCCAACTATTCCGACGACAAGTAGCTCTCCATCTAAGCCATTGGTTTTAAGAAAAATTGATATACACTCAACCGAAAATCCGTATCGCGTTGCAGTGAAAGAACCTCTTCGTTTGAATCCAACTCTTCATCTGCGGTCAGCTTTTCACTCACATGCGATAAAAACTCGCCAGCAAGCGTTGACTCAAACCCTAACTAATTCGGGAATCTCGGCCAACAACGATAAGAATTGGTTAATGACGAAAGCCTGGCTTATCGATAACATCAACCGACTTCGACGTGAGCTAAGCGAACTTGAACGTGATTATTCTCAGCATTTAGACACTATGGATCGAACAAATTTGGAAAAAGAGAAGCAATTAGTTGATGACATCACTAAACTACGGGCTGACCACACAGTGCTTTCTCAGCAGCAAAAGCAAATCATCTACTTGATGAAGAAGAATCAATTGTTTAAATCAAAGTCAAGTAACCTTGTGCAAAATAGTCTCAAGTTCAAGTCATCCAAAATGGCAGACTCGCCAGTGAAGAGGGCTATCAAGCGTGATCTTACTTCAGTTACATCGGAGAGCTTCGAAGCCGAGACACGGCGCAACATGAAGGAGACTTTTGGAGAGTTGTCGGCACTGCACGACATCACATTGATGCTGCTCAACAACGTGCGCAGTCTGGAACGACGCGTGGAAGGTGGTCCATCCGGCGGATCGGCACACTAGTGCCCGAGACACACCATTCTCGCCTGCACCTGATTCCAGTCATCTTGTCCAGTCATCGGCCGCGGTCCACTTCCAGTCCCGACCACTTCTCAACCTCTTGTACATATCTCAACTGCTATTTGTTTGTGTATTATAATGATTCATTGAGTTTGTATATTTATTACTTATTATTATATTATTCTATGAGAGAGCAATAAATTATTTTTATGAAACATATTTTTATTTTTGTTTTGATAAGAAGAATAAAATCGTTTTTATATTATACTTTACATATATAAATATTGATGTGTGTTCAATGAGTATAGAAAATAATGCAACTTGAAAGGAATTCATCAGTTTGGTGTGAATGAACGGACAAAGGAGAAGGAAAATAAGTTTAAGCGGGAAGAAAGCGAGATCAACCATTGAGAATAGCAATGAAGCCATCAGAGTGGATGAAAGCCGTCATCGTCATTTTCATGAGTGGTGGAAACAAAATCACAGTCTGTCAGGAAACTCCAGTGCCTTTGCTATTCTAGCTATACAGCACCAGCTCTTCAGACTAGATTCCCGTAAAGTTTACGGTAAACGCTATTTGTAGGCCAGTTGCTAGTAAATCTTGTGCCACTTGAGTATTTGTTTACGCGGTCGTTTGGCAATTTCTTCGTTCCAGGCCTCCTTGTCCAGTACAAAGTGGCCAACAAAAAAGTCTTTGCGCGAAGAAGAGCTGTTGTTGCGACTGGTGGTTGTGCTCGGCTCACGTACCTCCTCTGCGCCAGCACTGATTCCACCTGGCTGCGACTCGGGTGACTCGGGACTTTCCGGCAACGTGGGTGAGGTTGGATTCTGAAACTTACTTGCTAACACAAGCATGAACGACAGGTTGTCGTTCATTTGTTCGGGCAAATCAAATGAAATAGTTTCATCCCAGGCTAGACGAACACTTGCTCCACTCTTCTTCTTCTGCAGCATCTTGCCATTGTTGAACATTAATAATCGGATGTAGAAAACTGGCAAAAAAGTTGATTATTTTTTTAGAATAATTATTGTTTAAAATGAATTAAAACAATCAGTTTGAAATAATGAAATACCTTGTTGTCCCGTGTTGTTGTTGAATTGGGAAAAGAACGTATTTCGGATGCTGCCTTTCACTACAGTGATGTTGACTCGTTTTGATGTGGGCAAGTAGCAAAAGCCCACAAACAGTTCACCTTTTACCTTTATTTGAAAAAAATTAATTAGACTCGCTAGACTCTTTCACTTCTTCTACCATGTCAACCAACGATAAATTTAGCGCCACTTCTGCACTATAGAGTGATGACAAACAGTTAAGCTTAACAAATTGATTTGCCCAGAATAAAAAAATAAAAAAATCTAATTAAAATTGAAATTAGCAAACAAACTCTGAATAAGGTTAACATAATGCATGATGCGTTGAGTAACTAACTGAGTTGTAGCTGTGTTTGTCCTGAGAAACGCGTAGATTGGTTGTCTCACTCATGCATGCGTGCCTGGCTTCAATCTGGTAGTGCCAGTGTCGCGCGTTAATGCAATTAGGATCAATGTAATTCGCTTCGACTCACCTCCTTGATGGGAAACAGAGTGTAGACAAGTAAATCAGGCTGACCACTTCCCTCCACCGGTTCGTTCTCCTCCTCGACAGTTTGGTTCTTTGCTTGCAATGTCTCCTCTTGGTCGGCACCGGGATCGGTCAACAGAATCTTTTTCATTGCAATAGAGACCTCGCCAAGGCAAACATCGTTGGCGTAACGCTCATCATCCATCACCCGTAGTTTAATGCTGCCCTCCCGCAGCAAACTTTTAGGCAATTCTTCGCTGACAAAGTTAGAGTTGACAAAAGTAGCATTGTGGGAGCGTTTCACCGTCTCGGTCCGAAACAATTGGTTTTGAGTTACTATGAAACCAAAGACAATACCATAAATAGAGAGCTGGTGTATTATGAATTCGAGTAAATTCCTTGTCGTCTTTTGCTTCAATCTCATTGATTGTTTTTTGTTAGCTTATCAACATCTAATTTGTGCAAGTGCAACTCAAGCCTAGCTACACCTTAATTATTTGTTTGACAAGAAATTTCATCTTTTGCGTGGGCTGCAGGAGTACGCTGTTTACGACATTCGTTTGACACTTGGTGACATCCAACTCGTGAAGCCCATTAAAATTTGTAGCAATAAATTGCTTTTCTCCACTATCTCCCGTTCCTGCAGTTCGAACCTTTATCGAGCTGCTAGGGGTATCTATAAATGATAAAATCAAGATTTTTGTAGATATTCACTCGCAAAGTGACAATCAGATCTAAGCTTTCTATATCGGTCACTTTTTAATTTAAAAGCTAAAGAAATGATTCAAAGTGGAAATCTTAAATCAGATTTTTGTCTCAGGATGCATTAGTAATTTAGAATTAAGCTATAGTGTGATAGGGACGCTCATCAATAATTGATGCGGGTGAAGGGTAATAAGCGAATTCGGTTGGTGCGCCGTGGAGATGTGATCTAGCGACAGAGAGTGCCACTTTGGCAGTCAAATGTCAAAAGCCACTGGTAGAGCAGAGTGGAAGAGAGGCAGTGGAGATTGCTTGTAGCTTGTAGATGTATATAGTGTGGCAAGCAGTGAGAGAGACAGTTCCGACCGAGCACGGACCCAGTACGTGGGCGACTTGCCTTTCCTCTCCAAACTACCATATAGCTGATTTAAATTGAAGAATAATAATTTATCGAATTACTCACAAGCAAAGCTTTTACGTTTAGTCTTTCTTTACGGCTTAGTCATGAAACATGCATGATTTCACTACTCGAAGCAACAATTCTGAGGCAATTCTCACACAATTATTTCTCTCGTGATTCATCAAATTCCATGCCTCTACCCAAAATTACCTTTGCTTATAATGCTTTTACGAGATGTTTTGCAACCAACCAGCGAAATGGTTACGTAGGGAGATGGTTCGCCTTGGTACTCGCGAGGTTTGAGATCGTAGACTCGAATGATTTTGATCATGAGTTGAATGGAGGACTCACCGACAGTTTGGTAACGAATGCTCACTTCCAACTTAGGAAAAATGGGCATCGCTTTGGTGTTGTCATTTTTTAACGATGAGTATCGAATACGTGCTTTTTCGGCCAAATGAGTCAAGTTTTCAAACTGATTTAATGGATTCAGTTGCTGCTTGAACGGAGAAGTAGCAGCAGAGACGGAGTTGCCTTGGCCCGAGCCGTACACAGGAACAATGGATAAATGAAAATGTTGTGACTCACCATTGGCAAAGGGAGGATAAACCACGTTGAGCGCATCTTGTTTTGGCGTTTGGCGCGGCTTGACGATCCAGTTGTAAAGGAAACACCACGGAGAAACTACACAAGTGGTGAGAATCACCGTGATGAGAAAGATGGCCGAAGCTACTGCTATGATGAGCAGCTTGTCGCGCTCCGTGAGAAAGCCTTCAGAGTCCATGGTGGCGGGCCAGGGATGCTGTGGCCAATGCTCAGAAGATACCAGTTGGGTCTCCAGTAAGGTCCGGTTTTGAACTTTCCATTGCTCTAAACGTGCAAATTAGCCTGAGTATGAATTACTGGCAAGCTTAATCTCTACGGAATTCACAGATAGCAAATCGCTTAACAACTAATTGAATAACCTAGCGAATAATTCGGTTTAATTGAATTGTTTGCTATTTTACATGATGCTGGTAGGGATAGGCAACACGTTTGCCCAACACCATCACTGTTTCCATAGTAACGAGGCGTACTAACCAGTACAACATAAACCACTTAATCCATGCAAGCCCTCTACTAACAAGCATTTGAGTAATTTATTTTGACAATGCCAAAATAACACAACAATTCGAATTTAAAAAATATGTAAAACTATATAAATTTTAAAAATCAGTTCGATGGTAAATTAACCAGAAACATACCTTAAACAATTGGTAACGGAATCAGCGGGAACAAATTGATCTGAAATGTCAATGTGAAGTACGAGTGTGATCGAAGCGTCTCGAAATGGAGAATGGTTTGATATGGTTTAATGGGAAGAAAATAGCAACCACCAGTGTAAAGAAGCGGGTGGATCAATGTGCCATGCGTTCCAAAAATAGTGGTGGACGTGGAGACGAGTGACGACTGTGCGACGCTGTCGTCAGTGCGCCCGACTCGTCACTAGTAAGCTGTTTTATATGAAACAAACTGCAAATTCACTCACTGGATGCGCACCGAGTGACCAAAGCCAGTGCCGTCTTGTCTCAACCCCACTTGGAACGAGCAGCAAAGTAGAGAGAATCGGGTTTGGGTACTGGCACCACACTAGGTCACTCTATAGAAGGTGTAGAAAATGTAGACAGCAACAGTTGAAGTGTGAGCAAAGCGAAGCGTGAGAATGACGCGCATTGGTGAAATAGCACTACGCACGCAGTGTGGACCGAGTGGGCACGCCTGACCTAGCTGGTGATGGTGCCAGCAGGGAGCCAACAGCTAAAAGGCGCCAAACAAATTGCTGCCACACTCCCCAATGCTCATTGTCTCAGCCCTATTCACTATCAACTCATCATCAATCATCGTTGTTAAGTATAACAATTATTGTGGTCATTAGGAGACTTTTTGATTCACTATTAACCATTCAATCTGTTATCGGTTGTTTTGAGTCTGGCCTGAAGTATAGTGTTTTTGCTTAAATTTGCATATATTTATTATTCGTATAATTAATTGACAAACATATTTGTTTCTTATCAATTTATGTAAGCCAGGAAATGTTTGCTTTTGTAATATTTCTTGATTTCTAGGTCAACAGAGTTGAAGCAACGCTATCGCAACCCTCTTAGAAAGTGAAAGTTGCAAAAGTGGCAAGATCCAATGAGACAAATTCATTACCAGAGAAAGTAGAGCAAGCAAGGATTTAGATAAAAAAAGTAAGCATTCTAGGTCAGACTAGTTGGTATTGAGCCATGCCAAGTGCGATCCTCGTAACAAGCAACAGCTATATGGCACTTCATTTGGCACCGTGAGCCGTGAAGTGAGCCGACCGGTAACGTAGCCCGACTCGAGCCTTTGACAATCTTGAGTGGTCCATTGGCACTACACTTGTCGCACGAGTGCAGCGCAAAAGAGCTCGTGACAGCATCATACTGACATGTCACTTGCACGCAAGCTATTTCAACACATCGATTCGCTTGCAAGTCTGACACTATTTTGGTTTGAAGGACACAATTGGGAATTTCTAGCCTCAAGCTATCAGATAGTGACAAATGATAACCGATCTTGCTTCTTTGCAATGTCATAGTGGCGTGACTTTCGATTGACGTGGCCACTTGTTATCACAGATCAATCTTTCTTCAAACTGCATCACTGTATCTGAGTAAAAGGAGTCGGTAAACGTTTAGTTGTGTTTTTCACATATTTACTCGTACAAATCTATACATTTGGCAATAATTTTGTAAAATTCAAGCCTACTTTAGTAAATGTGTAAATATGTTTCATATATTTACTGGATATGGTACATGTACGCTAGCATAAACAAAAATGAATCGACAAGGACGATAAGAGTGCCGATAGTGGTGCAAATCTGTGGGACAGCTTGGCGTGGAGCATTAGTCTAGTGACCACTGATCAGAGATGGTGATGGCTCGACTAGACAAACCAGTTGTCGCCACTGAACGAGCCAGAGCTAGTTGAATCGTCTTCAAGTGTCCAACTCGGTAATCGCGCACGCCCAATATAAAGACACCAAAGCTGCTAAAGCACGCTTTTCATTTCGTCGCCAGACTGAGCTAACGTTAGTACATATTTGCATCATCCATTTGACTTGACACACAAAATGGTGATTGAGAAGGAAACCGTAAGTAGTACTTGACAAGATAGCTGCGCGCACACCCATCACGTGTTTGTGAGTGTGCTTGTTCCAAAGTTGATCCAACAACCTATCGCGCTAACTACCGGGTGGCGACTAACCACTACTGTAACGAGTATCTCTTCCTAGTGGAGTCGAGTTGAGCTAATGATTCAATACGTTTAGTCCAATCAATCGAAAGTAACATTTGTGGTTTATATAAGGCACCCGTGGACATGAGGGAGATGAGCAAATCTCCACCACACCGTCCGACTCGAGTGAGCGGCAACTACATCATGGAGCATCAGAACCAGAATCGAGGCGAGCCAGTGCACGTTATCTTTTCCCTCAAAGAATCCGTTGGCATTCTTGCTGATGCGCTTAAAATATTTAAGGTAAATTGTTTATTTTAAATTAGTTGATTAGTTTTTACTAAACACTGAAAATTTTTGTAGGAGAACAATGTAAATCTCAGGAAAATTGAATCGCGATCTTCAAAACGTTTTGAAAATGACTACGAATTTCTGGTGGAGTGCTCTTCGAAAGCATCCGGACTGAACTCAGCTATGGAAGAGTTGAAAGAGTATACTCAGTACTTGCAAGTAATCTCGCGAGACAAGGAGGATGAGGAAAGTGTGCCGTGGTTTCCGCGTAAGATTCGAGACTTGGACCTTTTCGCCAACCACATCTTGTCTTATGGAGCTGAATTGGATTCAGATCATCCGGTAGTTATAAGTGCAAACTGTTCTTGTCAAATATGACTAATCAGATTACTCGGCTTCTAGGGATTTACTGATCCTGTGTATCGAGCACGACGCAAGTATTTTGCTGATCTTGCCTATAACTATAAACAGTAAGCGCAGTAAAGAATGTTAAAGTACTCTATTTTAATTACAATTTGTTTACAGTGGCCAACCTATTCCACGAGTCGAATACACCGAACAAGAAACTCAAACTTGGGGTGTAGTGTTTCGTGAACTCACCAAACTCTACCCAACGCATGCTTGCAGAGAACACAATCACATATTTCCATTGATGATTGAAAATTGCGGCTATCGGGAAAACAACATTCCACAACTGGAAGACGTGTCTAACTTTCTGAAAGGTAATTATATCGAAAAATGCAATAATCAATGCTGACTCACCTTTGTGATCGATATATGCAGATTGCACTGGCTTCACTCTTCGTCCCACGGCTGGTTTGCTCAGTTCTCGCGATTTCCTTGCAGGCTTAGCGTTTCGCGTATTCCACACCACGCAGTACATTCGGCATCACACTAAGCCCATGTACACCCCCGAACCAGACATATGTCATGAACTTCTCGGCCACGCGCCTCTTTTCGCAGACCCTAGCTTCGCGAGGTTCTCGCAAGAAATCGGTCTAGCCAGTCTCGGAGCACCAGACGAATTCATCGAAAAGCTTGCCACCTGCTATTGGTTTACAGTCGAGTTTGGCTTGTGCAAACAAGATAACGAAGTCCGCGCTTACGGAGCTGGCCTACTGTCGAGTTACGGCGAGTTGCAAGTACGCCATGACCGAACTAGTTTACATGATCTCTAATATTGACTTTGACTCTTCTTGCAGTACTGTGTAAGTGGAAAGCCTGAGATACGCAGTTTTGACCCATACAAAACTAGCGCACAAGCCTACCCGATAACCGAGTATCAGCCCATCTATTATCTGGCCGAAAGCTTCGACGACGCCCAAAAGCGTTTGAGGTAAGTGAAAATGGCAATTGTAGTCACTAACTTACTAGAGTCACTCCACCGCAGAGATTTCGCTTTCTCCATTCCGCGACCCTTCACTGTACACTACAACGCCTATACACAGCACATTGAAATCATCGACTCCAAAGCCCAATTGGAACACTTGGGTCGCGACATTGAAAGTATGCTTGCAACTTGTTTTTGCATGACCAACTCGATAACTTTTGTGTAACCTTTTGCAGATGAAATGCAGCTGTTGACCGAAAGCATTAAGAAAGTAAATACTCTTGTCTAATGTAAACCAAACATGTTATTTTTTTATTAACATATATGCGCTACATATATCTGCAATATTTACTTGCTTGAGAAATAAACTGTGCAATTGTGTGCAAATACTAAGTCTTGAATAAAATTTTAAATCAATAGTACTGCAATGTGGTTTATAGTAAAATGTGATTTTTGTGCAAATTGAATTCAGATATCGATTCGTAAACAGTAATCATGACAAATATTTAAATAAAATGATGAATCAAATTCTTCAAATATAACAAAGTGTAAATTAAACTTAGTTGACTAACTTGAATTAGTATAACCATTAATCATCAAATGAATAAATTTTGTTGCTTTTAAGCAAAATAAAATTAGAACTGAATACACTTGATATCGGAGAGTGGGATTGATCAGATGAGTTGGTAAAATCGTTTGCTTCAAGGTATTTGTTGGCAATACCAGATCGTGAGATGACAGGCCAAAAACTCCTGTAAGGTTGATCGCTTAATTTTCTTCTGTTCGATTGATAAACTTTCAAGTGATCTTGATTCAATGAAGATATTTTTGAAACATTCTCGTGGGTCTTAGAACTAGAATTGCCGGAAATGTGATTAGACATAATGCAAGAAAAGTATTCGTTAGTTTTAAAGTTGTCTTGATCGTTAGAAATATGCATAAATGAGTCTTCACGGCATTGTTTTTCCTGTAAAGATTTAGAAAACAAACAGACAGGCACATTGACTACCTCTTCCTCACTGGACTTCACATTAAAGTCGTCCACACCAAAATTTATTTGGTTAATCATCCATCCAAACACATCATTTGTTGTCGCAACTTTTGGATAAGATTCTTGGCAAACTATCTGCAGCCAATCCAAGTTATTGCTCAGTAAATTGCACTTATCTTGAAGCTAGTAAAGAACAAAACCATATAATAAAAACAGATAATCACAAAGAAAGTTAATAACAAGGAAACTTACACTATGTTCTATTGATAACAAGTTATTTCTATCATTTTCCAGTTTCTATGAAGTGCATTAAGAAAGTTGCGAATAAAAAAAACAACCTAAAGAAAACGAAAACTTACACAGAATGCTTCTTGCAGTTGGCAGGCCTTCTGATAGATCTGGTTATTTTTCGATGAACTAGGCCAACTAGAAAGTAGTGCTTTGATGCTTTCCAAATAAATCATTTGAAATTCGAGAAATTTCGGAGCTACAATTGACCATAATTCTATTTTAAGTTTTTTTGCATTCTAAAAATAACATAAATTACTGTCAATATTAAAGTATAATGTCACATTATTAATGTGACAAATCAATGGAACATGAATTTTTACTTGAAAAAGATCTAGTTGAGTAATATAGGTATAGATCTGAATGCACACCTCCGCGTCGACTTGCCGAGCAATGGCCACCACTAGGTTCCAGGCGGCCAAATAAATTGAGTCATTGCACTCGAGTGCAGAATTGCCTAGAAACCAAAAGCAATTGCTTTGATGTGTCATCTGACCGAGTGCTTTCAGAACAGCCAAAACAGTAGTCGTGGTGTCACCATCCACACAAGCATTCGACAAAATCTGTTGGATGATATTGCATCAGATTACCTCGAAGATTTAATCTGCGTACCTCTAAAGCGCAAACTTTGGCTGAAATCTGATCGCTTGCAAGGAAAATCGATACCGTCGAAAGGTAATGAGGATCTATGTTCATTGAAGAAACCGTTTCCTAGTCACCAAAAATAATTATTAACAAATGAGAATAGTAAACTCATCATGAAACCATACTAAATTACTCTCGGACATCTTTTTCAATAAAGACAGCAAGAAGTTTTCAAGAAACTATCGAATCAAATCATTAATATGTTATTTAATCGTGTAATATAAATTGTAATTTATAATACGTGAAGGGCGTCACAAATACCAATAAATTCGGAGCTTCACAGTCCATCTGTGCATCTTGATTATTGTAATAGCGAAAAGCTATGGCTTGCATTAGGCGTACCAATATCGCACATCGAGATTCATGAAGAAAAAGATTCAAACTAAATTGTGCAATAGTATAATTATTTAGTATATGCAACAAAATCTTACCTGTCATCCGTAAGTTCAAAAATTATAGAAACAGATTTTATCAATTCATTTGTAGACTGTTCCATATGTGCTCTTAAAACAGGTAACGATTTATCATGAATAAAGTGTTCCAAAAATGCCAAGTGGCGTCGAAACTTTGAATCCAATTGAGAGTGAAACATTGTATCAACGCACAATAATTCAAAGAGTTAGAGTTAGTAACAAGAATAAAAGAAATGCCACCAATATGCCAGAAAAAAATGATTTAAATAGACGAGCGACACTTCGTTAGTGTGAGAAATTGATTTAATTATTAAAAGACGCTTTGGAGAAGCTCACACGGTCAACGAACACCCCAACAAAAGTCTAATCTAGATTGTCTCATACAAAATTTGCACACTTTACCTAAATAAACCTGAATAAATCAATCTAAAAATAACATAATCCCAGCTTATAAGTAGTATAAAGCGTAAATAATAAGTAAATAAAAGACAAACAGTCTTGAGACTTTTGTGAGAAAACTCTTAATTGTCGAAATACTATTGTTAGAGTAGTAACTCAAACATAAACTTACCCTTTGAATAACTCATGCTGGGTTTATGGTTCATTTTCCGTGGATCCTTGCAATCGAATGCTACACTTTCTTGGTCACACTTTCAAAAAAAACTAAAACCACCGACAGCAGGTTTTAGATCTACTCTATTATCAAATATACTAGTATGTATAATTAACTTTATTAATATGGTATATAGGGGAATTGTTTGTATATTATGAATGTTTGAGATTACATGTTTGATATGCACTATGCCCTTAAACTTACGCGTTGTTGCAAAGGCAAAGTAAAAGGCCTTCATGGAATTCGATTAATGTTTTCTATTTTACTTTTCAACAACGCGGGTTTACTGAATTCTCAGACAAAAAGTTTCCGTAAAAACGCAAATTTGCTTTAGAGCTCAGTAAAGCTTTTCTTGAATACGTGAGTTTTTAAGAATAGTGCGAAAAGTATCTGCAGATATGTGCGTTCACAATAATAATAAATATTGTATTCTCACTAGAATCGAAAAATAGATCACTTAGTAAAGACTAGACTGAACGACATCGATGGTACACAAAACGATCGATGGTTTAGATTGCATGCGCGCATGCATGCGACACCGTCTTTTGTTTACATCAGCATTTTTACACCAAACAGGACATTTTGTTTGTTTGAAAGTCCAATTGACAAATAATGGAAGACCAGGATAATTTGCAAATACCTCACTCTAATTTAGAGCAATTGAACTGTGCATCTAAGAAAGTAGATAATGAAACACAAAGAATATACGATTTGAAGCTTGATTTTGATATTGTGGCCATCGGGGTAATGGAATCGATTTTCAACAAGAAAAATGGTACACCACGGCAATCGGGTATTTGTCCGCAAAGTAAAGGAATTATTCGTCTACATAAGAAGCTTTATAACAATCCATTTCATGCTTTGCAAGGTATTGACCAATTTCAATACATATGGTAATATATTTTTAAATTTTAAGAGATGATTGCAATCCTTATTAACTTTTTGCTATTAATATTGTACCTGTAGGGTTTTATATTATTTCCATGAAAACAAGAACAAGCGTCGTTTTATCGCCAAAGTACATCCGCCAAGACTAAATGGCACAAGTTGCGGTGTGTTTGCTTCCAGAGCACCGCATCGTCCCAATCCAGTTGGCCTTACCCTTGCCCGACTCGATGCAATTCAAGGTAATTAGTTAAGGCCACATTGCTTTATACTTTTTTATTTTATTTTATTTATTTCTTAATTACAAACTTATTTACAGGGTTCTTTAGTGCATAAATTTGAGATAGTTTAGAATAGCACAGTCTTTCTTTGATCTAATAATAATCTATCTTTGATTAAGTGATAATCACCTTAGTTCTGTTGTATATAAACCAATTATTTTACTAATTTAATTTTTATGTTCTATCCAAACCTATCTTGTCCCAAAATATTCTAATTATTCTCAATGCGCTGACCTTTCCAAGTAGTTTTTTTCTAAATTCGTTTTTTAGGAAAATAATGAATTTATTTGACAGAAAAATTTTGATAAAATAATTAACCCATTTAGCAAGTTATTGATGTTTTGACTAATAAAATATTTTTAATTATTATACAAAAAATTAAGTTCGATATTCAGCTTTTTTGACTAAAAAACTTGTGTTTATTGTTCCATTTCTATAGATGGAGCACTACATGTTTCAGGTATTGATATAATTGACCAGACGCCAATCATCGACATAAAGCCATATATTGAAAAATACGACTACCCGATTTTGTCATCAGTTAGTAGTGCATCTGATAACTTGATTAGCAGTACGGCAGCCAAGGTAAATGTCTTATTATCGTAAAGGATGTGTTATTATTATCAATAAATTGGGTTTAGGAATGTGATGACGTTGGTACGTGTCTGAGCAAAGTAAAGGAAGAGTTAAACAATAAGTATCAAGTAACATCTATGCCAGATGGGTGGATCGACGGTGCTGTTGTGTCCGAAGTAGAAGTCGACTTTACCTCTCGAAGTATGGATCAACTCTCTCAGTTTCATGCCGAATCTCACCACACAGATTCCACTCGATGCATGTACTGTTTTCGTTTGTTTTGCCACCAAACGGAAGCCAAAGCAGCGATCACTAATCTGTTACAAGCAGATCCTCGTTCTGTTTACCGACGAAACAAGTGCGTCGATAGATTGTACTTCTTCACCATCGACTCGATTCATATCACTGCTTGGTTTGATATTGAGACTAACCTCGTTGAAGTTGTTAAAATTAAGCCCTATATTACTCAAAGTTAATCAATGTAAATCAACTTGTTCAATTTAACATTTATTTCTCTATGTGAAACATATTTTTATTTTACTACTGTTGCGTCAGCCTAACTGCAGTTCATTAAATTCAAATAATCAGAAAAACATTCAGATATGTTCTGCATAATAAGACTTTCTTATTTCAATTGAGCGCGTTATTTGTGTGTTGAATGGGAACGAAGAAAAAAGGATAAACTTTACACCCTCTCATATAGAGTTTCAACTTTGTTTTATTATATATTATACATTGATCACCTCTAAATGTTATCAGTATACACACTTGTAGAAGTATTGCGTCATAACAAATGAGATGAATTCACGTTTATATTGCTTATTAATTAACAATGTAATTATACATTTGTTGCAAATGATGTAAAAAAATATCAACATTTGATGGAAAAATAAATAAATACAAAACTGAGAGTTAATAACGGTGTCATATTGAATAGTGCCTACAAGAGAAAGGAAAGGATCGACTTGCGGCAACGGCTCTTCAATCCACCTTGACCACACTGTAGATTTTGCGAACAAACCAAAAGCAAGCAAAAAAGCCAACCGTGCCGGTGAGAAGAAAGAAGAGAAATACCATAATCAAGGTGTAGCCAAAGTAAAGTAGCGTAGATATAGTGCCCGTGATGGTCAACTTGGTGAGGAAGTAGTGAATGCAGTAAACAAAGAGGTAGAAGGCGGTGAAACCCGAGGTAAGAAAAGATCGCCACCTAAAGAATGAGAAATTCAACACATTGCCTTCTAGGTGTGATCATTGATCAACACTTCACTTACCACCAGTGATAGTCCTCGGCACACAGGTGAAAGTAACAAAGTAAGATGGTTGTTTCCGAACAAGTAATAATCAAGATGATGAATACAAGAAATAAGAAACCAAACATGTAGTAAGTTTGATTAGACCAGATGCTGTTTAGCAAAAAGAAGAGTTGAATGAAGATGCAGCCAAAAGGTAGAATGCCGCCCATGATGATGCCAGGGACAGGCTTGGTGTACACTGATTGTTCAGGAATCTGGCGTGGTATTTGGTTGGTTCGCACTGGTTGTTCAATACCTCGCTTCTTGAATCCGAAGAAGGCTCCAACAAAAGTCAAAGGTAGCGTCACTAGAAACCACATAGCCAACAAAGCAATCAGAGTAGAGAAGGGTATAGCAGCTGAGCTTCCTTTTACCCAAAGGATGATGTTCATAATAAAAAACAGAGAGAAGACTATGCCCGGACAGAAAAGAGAGGTCAAGAGAACATTTAACTTCCATCGATAACCGCCGGACGATTTGTAGATGCGAGCAGATACATAACCCGCAGGTGTACCCAGACAGACATAGAGGACTAGGGCACAAGTCATCAAAGCACCTCGGTTTGCCGGAGAAAGAAAGCCGAGACAAGCAAAGAAGAGAGTGATCACCGTCATGCAAAGCACTTGAACGCCGGAACCGAGAAATACCGCGAGAAGCATTGACTGCTGAGGTGGTCGAAAGACATCACCATGTACTAACTTCCAACCAAACTCTTCTTGCGCATCATCTTCCAGATCCATTTGGTTGTATCGGGCAATATCTTTGTGTAAAGTTCGCAGCAAGATCATGGCAACCATGCCAGTCAAAAATAAAACAATTACCAATGAATTGAGAATCGAAAACCACTGTATGTTGGTGTGAGGCATTGAATCCAGAATGTAATCCCAGCGAGAAGACCATTTAATGTTATCATTGCGAGTAAAATAGATCGAATAGGTATAGTAGATGTCAATCTTATCATTCTTGGGTAAGTCAGCAGCTATCTCCATCGGTAATGAATTTGGAGGACAATCCGAAGAGATCGGTATTTTCGTGTGCTTAATACTTTTCGGTACAACATTCACTGCGATGATGCGGCCGGCTTGGCCTCCAAAGCCAACTCCCCAAGCTTCATTCTCACCACTGTGGAATGTGATCGTGATGTCCACGTGATTGAAGAGATAGAAAGTGTCTTTCTTGTTGTATAGAATGTTCATCACGCATGCATCTCTAGCAATGCCTTGCTTGTCAACATAGCAGCCCATGGGAAAGCCGGTAGAACAGTACTTTTGACCACCTTCTACGTCGTAACACCAGGTCACGGGCATGTTGTCAACAATCCAGTGATGCTGATAATTCTTCAACATACCCTTTATTAACCTGTCTAACTTTTCAAAATCTGAACGACGTGACGTGTCATACGTCTTCTTGCATAAGAATTTGCATTCTTCATTGCGCAAAAAACTTATGTTATAAGGTGATCCACGAATACGCTCACCAAAAACAACTTGGCCTAAATTCTCGACTGGAGACTCTTCCGTATCAGCTTGACAAAAGTCAAAATGTGAATACTCAAATGGAATCACAGATTCTTCAGAATCTAATCGATTCACAAATAATTTCACCTCAGATTTGCAGTTTTCTGTTGGCTTGTCAACTTCACAAAAGTTTACCGGCGCTAAGCCTGGTAAGTAGAATGCGGAAACCAGTGATATTGAGATGGAGAGTAGTAGAATTAGATAGCCTCGAATCCTAAAAGTGGCCATATCAGGTGAGTGTAAGAAGAATAACACTGAAGATCAAAGATGACTAGAAAAGCAATATTTTAGTAAAATGTTGCGAGTCGAGATCGAAGGGGCCAGAGTTACGTTTAGCGAGTTGCGAATCACTTCATCCGAGTTGCAGTGCTTGGCCAGAGAGGGACGATGATGAGAGCAATCCAGCCGATAACGGGAAGGCAGCCAGCCGACGCCGCACAATTGGACGTGATGTGATCACCAGACTCCAACTCAGTGTGAAAACACACATCACCCACCAAACACACGATACCACTGGCGACAGACAACCAACGCACGCACACTCCCAGCTGCATCACACAGTCTCTTCACAGATGACGTTTTATTATTCGGCTCCACTTGGGCACTATCGTTGCACCAAGTGGGCTCATTCTTTCTTAAAGGGCATTTTTAAAAGGTTAAGTGTAGTTTAACTCCTTCTTTCAAGCTTTAAATTTAATTTGAGTTTTACATTTTACAGATAGTGTTGCAGTAGCGGAGTAGCTAGCTAAATAAATAATTTTTTAAGGTATAACGTAAAAAAACAATAAATGCCTCGTTGTGCATTTGACAGGGACAGTTGTATTTAGATAGAATTGGATAGTTGGTGGGAATTAATTTTCTCAAATTTTTCAATACTTTATTAGAATAAAATTGAATTTTAATTATATTTTAGTGTTTTGTGCTTATTGGAGTTGATGCCTTTCCCCCACATTAGTAATACACTAAAACAACGGTCTTTTGGTTGTTATGGATGCTATCACTTCACATTGTAATAGTTTGTCTTCCGTGAAGATATGTTGTCTCATCTATCTTTCCCATCCAGGGGCGGATTATCCACTAGACACTAGATATGAATGAGTTAGGCACTAACTAGACACTCCTAGGCACTGGTGCTGGTTATTGGGGACAGAAAGAGAAAGAGAGGTTAGGTTATTGGGACAAAGAGAGAGAGAGAGAGAGAGAGGTGTTAGGCTAGGTTATTGGAGACAAAAAGAAAGAAGGGTTATTAACCGCTCCTCAGAGCTATGCGGCTCTTCGGAGGCCGTTCCTTTAATGAATCAAGGAATATTTACATTATGGTGGTGAGACAACAAAAATTAGATAGAATTTTCAAAGAAAAGATAGAGAGAGAGAGAGAGGGAAAGATAAGGGGAATAAGGGAAGAAAAGAGAGGAAGAAATAGGTTATGGGTGTGGGGAGTAGCGGTGTAAGTGTTTAAAGATTTTAATAGAATTAATAGAA
>WURS02428627.1:0-16048 GCA_011762765.2 Rhinocypha anisoptera | reverse complement strand
TCATTGAAAGATGATAAAATAAAATCCAAAAATCAACTTTCGTATACAACTTGTTTCAGGCTTGGGAGTGCGACTGTACATTTTGAACTTCATTCAATTAACAATATAAAGCTTATCTTTTACTGATAATCTTTGAAATCCAAAGGATTAACTTTACCACTTAATCCTTAATCCAAAATGACCAATTCGTTTCAATAATAAAACCTAATAATAATCATTTTGCTAATTGATTTGTTTTTATTCCTTCTTTTCCATAACAGTATTTTATTTTCTATACCGAACTTTTATTCTACGCATATCAATTGATCAAGTCTACTTGATATAGTTGCGGAAATAATAAAAATTTAAATAAACTAAATAAATTGATTGTTTTGCTATATAAACGACATTTTCATATAATTAAAACACCGCTACAAATATACGGAACTCGTAAAGTTGATAACATGTAAACATTGACAATGTAAAGAAAAAATATTTAAACAAAATTAATATTAGAAATACTATTGACATAGTCTAGAAAAAAGGAAACGTTTTGTTAAAACTATATTTTGTTTCAACCTTTGAGAGTGTGCTCTAAACATATTGAATTAATTAAATTGCAAAAATATTATTGTTAATAATAATAAAAACTAATGGCGTTAATCAGAGCAAAATGGTTTTGGCTAAAAAGACTATTTTTGTTGATAGTTTTAAAAATACAACTCTTGTTCTATCTATGCACACCATACAAAAATCAACGTTTTGTAGCGGCAAGTTTTGGTGTCTTAAGACACATGTCATCGAATGTAAAACGGATAATCAATCTACACCTAACTTCAAGAATGGCCTGTCATTTGTGTTCTTACCTATTTCGTCACACCCTATCCAAATGGCAACGCTTGATGCTTCTGGATGTCACTCTGATCAGTCCAAGTCTCAACTCAGAAGGGAACTTTTTCATCGCTGCCTTTCTTGACACTGCTTTCAATGCTTATCGTCAACTCTTCACACCGAATCGTGAGGTTTGCAAATTTTTAAACACCCTGTACCGGTGTTTGGTTTTGGGTCAAACTCGCCACTACTTTCACTACTCATACATTGGCTCGAAACGAGTGGAATCGGTTATTGAACAAGTCAACAGGGTGACATTGTGGGTTATGCAAGTGACTTGTATTTTTCGAGGTAAATATAGATGTATTAAATTCTCTAAAAATTTTGAAGAGTTATGCAAAAAAATTCGAATTAAATCGAGCAAAAGTTTTAAAAGTTCGAATTTCCAATCAAATTGACGGAAAATTCGTTAAATTCGGAAGATTTATGCACAAAATTCGAATCATGAAACAGAAAGTTAGATTCGAATCGGTTAAGAATTCGAATCACAACAGTGTAAGTTTGATTCGAATCGGTTAAGAATTCGAATCATAACACAGAAAGTTAGTTTCGAATTGGTTAAGAACTTGAATCACAACAGTGAAAGTTAGATTCGAATCGGTTAAGAATTTGAATCACACAATGGATTTGAATCGGTTAAGAATTCGAATCACAACAATGGATTCGAATCGGTTAAGCACAGTGGAAGTAGCGTAACTCTCACAGTACTAAATCGTGGATGGCACAATACCAAAAAAATGACAGAACTTGAAATTGAATATAGAACAGAGAAAACCACGACCATATTATTCATTAATATATAGGAGATTAAGTATACTTTCAGTAATTTTTCTTTAAAGCTTAAAATGCGTTTTTTTCAAAAACTTAAATAAGAATTTATAACGGGGTTTTCAGTTATTTCTAATCAACCCAAATTATTGATGTTTTTTAAATTTGAATCGAAAATTAAATTGAATTTTTAAAAAAAAATTTAAACTAAAAATGTTATCTCTCTCTCTCTCTCTATTTCACTGTAAAATTTCTTCTCTTTTATTTAACTGATCTCTCTGACATTCATTCAATTCCATACTATAATTTTGACATTTTCCTCTTCAATTCGAACCTTAAAGTCAAAAAACAATAAATACATGTTCTCTATAATCTCTATTCTCTATAATAAGTTATTATAAATGGATTTTTAAAAGTTGTATTATTCGGGTTGAAAAATCTTGCATTTGGTTTATTTAAATATTGAAGTTTTGTAATGTTAGTTTTTTTGTATAATAATTGATTTTTTAAAATAATACTATTCGTCTTATGAGAAATTTATTTTTTTATTATAATTTTTGTTGATATATTATAAATAATGTGTTAAAAATTAAAATTTAATTTTAAAATTTTAAAACTTACATCCCTTTGTCGTAATACATTTTACCATAGTAAAGAGCGAGGTTATGACCTTCAATTTATATATATAAAATAATAATAATAATAATAATACCATCTAGGGAGAGAGAGAATGAGAGGAAGAATGAGAGAGAGAAAAACGATTTGACCTTGGAAATGCGTTAATGCGATTAATATGTAATTTCATTTTCCTGATTCATGTTTGTTTTTTCATTTATAAAGTGAGAGAGAGAGAGAGAGAGAGAGAGAGAAGGAAAAGTGATCAAATTCAAAATGATAATTAGAATCACCCCATTTCATCTTGACTAATCGAATATATATTATTAATAATTAATAATAATAATAATTTGCTAAATTTACATAATTAAATAAAGGTAAATTTTGGATCTTTCTAAATTAATGATATATATATAGAATTATAGTATTAATTATAATGCTATACAAATGTTATCTACTAAATTCGGTGCTTGTAAAAATTGTACTTCTAGTTTGTGATGTGTTTTGAAATATAAATTTTTTAAAAATGTAAATTTTAAAAATTCATCTAGAAAACTTGTTTTACGTTTACTAATTAATAAAGTGTATAAGTGAAGTTTATAAAGTGTATAAGTGTAGTGTGTGTAATAAGTGAAGTTTGAAGAACCAAAAACATGTTTGTAATATATTCACACAAGATAACTAGAAAAATAAACTGTTTTGTTTCATTTGTTTAAAATCTTTGTTCAATTTAAATTAAACAAAAATTTTATTAATTCAAAGTTAACATAAATCAAAATATAATTCATAATTCAAATTATTTGCAATCATTTTTTTGCGTTTTAATTTGTATATATAAAATATGATGTTTTGAATTCGAATCAAATAACCAATCCAAGAATTCGATAACTTTAACTTGAACATAAAATCAATTTTGACAATGAATGACAAACAATGAATTTTGTTTTTTTAATAAGAAGTTAAAAATCAGATGTTTTATGTTATAATTTAGCATTATTCAAATGTATTCTTTAACTTTATTATTTTGATTATGATTTAAAATGACAAATAAAACACAAATGTGTTCGATTTAAATCCTAATCTTATTTTAAAAAAATAATTGCACAAACCAATTAATAGAGAATAAATTTTTCCAATAAATCTTATCTCTTTTTGCTTGTTGGTATGAAGTAACAAAAATTTGAATTTGTTTAATAAACTCAAAAATTGATTATCAGAAAAACCAAAAAGTGTTCATCATTTAAATCAAAACAAATCGGTTGGTGTTTGTGTGTTGTTGATTTGATTTAGATGATGATAAACTGATCACTGTTTGAGTTTGATTGGAAATGATCAGTTAATCATTATCAGGAAATAACAATCAAATCTCTAATCTAAACTGATTGTTTGTCTCTCACTCTCTCTCTCTCTCTTTCGATGTGTTTTTGAAATGTGAAATTGAACTGAGAAAAAAACTACTTGCTTGCTTTGTTTCTGATTTCTTGTTTCGATTTGGTTCAAACTTAACGACTTTTCTCACTCGAAATCGTTTCCCATAGACACTACTCACATTCACACACTTACCATGATGATGATGATGATTATTGTGGAGGTGTGTGTGTGTGAGATGGTCAAATTTGGCGCTAATTAGCTCGATGATCAATCGATCCAGTGGAGTCACAGAGCCAAAAAGTCACAACATTAACAACAACGACAACACACCACGAATACATCGAAAGGGAGGGAGGGAAAGTGAGAGTGAGAGTTTGGAGAGGTTGTGATCGTTTGGCTGTCCGTGTGACTGACACGCTGGGCTGGGAAATTGGAGCAAAAAGTGTATGAGGGAGAGAGAGAGAGAGAGAGAGAGAAAGTTTTTGATGTTGTTGTTGTTGATGAGAGTCTTGCATCCGATCGACTCTCGTGTGTTTCGAGGTGATCGCGAGCAAGAGTGTGCCGATCCAGACCGATCGAGAAAGAGAGGAGAGAAATGAGAGTGGGTGAGAGGGAGAAAGAGAGTGGGTGAGAGAGAGAGAGAGAGAGAGAGAGAGAGAGAGAGAGAGAGAGAAGCACACGGCACAAGTGGATACCACAACAACAACAGACAGACACATCCACGCATCTACTAACAGAAGCTTTCGCAAACTATTCTCTCCTTTTACATCGTATTTTCCCGTAAACTATCTCTACAATCGAGAAACATTCTACTATTTTATATTCTATTCTTAGACGATGTTTCAATTTCTGCCACACTTTTGTACTGTAACAGTTACACCATTTCTACTGTGCTTAACCAATTCGAATCTAACTTTTCTTGTTATGATTCGATTTTATCTTCAAATTCGAATCTAACTTTCACTGTTGTAATATGAATTCTTAACCGAATCGAATCCCACTTTTGTTGTTATGGTTTGATTTTATCTTCAAATTCGAACCTAATTTTCACTGTTTTAATTTGAATTCTGAACCGATTCGAATCTAACTTTGACTATTGTAATATTAGAATTCTTAACCAATTTGAATCTAACTTTTTCTGTGTTATAATTCGAGTTTTATTTTGATTTGCTTTAAAGCCGACCTCTTTGTAAATTTGTAATTTTAATTTTATTGATAAATAAATTGGTTAGTTTTCGAATAATTTTGTTGTACAAGAGGTTTTTGGTTAAATATGATTAATTTTTTATTATAACTGATCAAAAAATTGAATCTTTACGTTGTTAAGTCAGTAGTACAGACTCAGTACAAATAAATATTATAAATTATCTATTAAAATCCACGAATTCATTCTTTGGTCAAGTGAAACTGTTAGATTATTTAAGGTAATTTAAAACAATTTAATCAGTCTTTTATTAAAAAAACTAAACCAATTCAAACGCCTTCCGTTTCAATACAAAAAGTTCAATTTTGAATTTAATTCTTTTTCTATTTCAAATCCCAAAGTGTAAATAAATCTCTTGTTAACATTCTACTTTGACTTTTTCAACTTGTCCAAAAAGTCATCGTTGAGAAGTTGATTCGGGTCAACCTGGTCCAGATCGGGCAGTGCCGTGTCCCCGATGGTCCCTTCTGTGGGTGCATCGGTGGATTCCAACTTGAGATGGGTGTGGATCAAGCTGAGATTGTTGGGTACCACGTGAAACCTCAACTCAAGGTCACTTAGACGACGTTGGTTGATCTTGCAGCCTCGGGGTTCGGTGAAGACTTTTTCGAATTCACGACTGATCTTTTCCTGGTTGAGTGAGAGAGAGAGTGAGAGAGAGAGAGAGAGTGAGAGAGAGAGTGAGAGAGAGAGAGAGAGAGTGAGAGAGATAAAGTGAGAGAGAGAGAGATAAAGTGAGAGAGAGAGAGATAAAGTGAGAAAGAGAGAGTGATAGAAAGAAGTAAGAGAGAGAAAGAGAGGTGAGAGAAAGAAAGAAATAGAAGAGAGAGAGATAGATAAAGGTGAGAGAGAGAAAGAAAGATAAAGTGAGAGAGAGAAAGATAAAGTGAGAGAGAGATAGGAAGAGGTGTGTGAGAGAGATAGGAAGAGGTGTGAGAGAGAAAGATAGGAAGAGGTGAGAGAGAGAGAGAGAGAGATAAAGTGAGAAAGGGAGAGAGAGAGTGATAGAAAGAAGTGAGAGAGAGAAAGATAAAGTGAGAGAGAGATAAAGTGAAAGAGAGAGATAGATATAAAAAGGTGAGAGAGAGAGAGAGAGAGAGATAAAGTGAGAAAGAGAGAGTGATAGAAAGAAGTGAGAGAGAGAAAGAGAGGTGAGAGAAAGAGAGGTGAGAGAAAGAAAGAAATAGAAGAGAGAGAGAGAAAAAAAAAAGTAAGAGAGAGATAGATAGGAAGAGGTGTGAGAGAGAGATAAAGTGAGAGAGAGAGATAGAAAGAAGTGAGAGAGATAAAGTGAGAAAGAGAGAGTGATAGAAAGAGGTGAGAGAAAGAAAGAAATAGAAGAGAGCTCTCACTAGTGAGAGTAGATTAAATCGTATTTTTCAAAATGTTTGAAAATGATTCATAAAAAAAATATTACAGCAAAATTGCATTATCGTTTTCAATCAATGTTTAAATTAATAAAAGAAGTTTAAATTTAAATTACGCCTTTAATTCCCTTGTTTTCATTTCACTTGACTTAATGGAGTAGTTTATAGTTTACATTTAAAAATCAAATTCCTAATTTATAAATTCCATCTATTCGACTATTTTTTACTAAATATTGGTTTTAGTGTGTATTTTACGTACTTAAATATTTTATACTTAATTTTTTAGATGTTTTTAAAAAGAATAAGATATGTACGAAATTAAAAATTTTCCAAAATAAACTCCAAATTGACTTACCAATTTAGCCAAATCGGCTGGCATTGCGGTGACACGAATTCTAGTCTCCTGACCTTTGGAAAGCCACCTCTTGACCTGATTCACCTTAGTGGTCAGATCATGCTCGCTAACCTTCGAGTTGAACATTAAGGTTTTGAGTGGCTTGGAACGAGTCTTTCGAGTTCCATCTAAATCACTGGCAGAACCCGATTCCAGATCCAATGCATCCTCTTCCATCAAATCCACTACCGGATCGGTCATCTTTCGTGGATCGGTTAACCTTAAAGTTGGCACTTTTTTAATGGTATCATCTTGAACCAAAATCCAGTTGTTTTTCTTTGCAATCAAATCCGCTTCTTGGCGAGTTTTGAGCCCTAACATCCTACCCTCGAGATCTTTGAGGTAAATCTTTTGTTTGAAATCCAACGTTTTGGCACGTGGCTTCTTCTTCTCGGCTTCCGCCTCCTCCGCTTCGGGTCGGTCCAGTCGGTGAAGCTCATCGTCTCCAATCTTTTTGGAGGCCAAACAAGGCGAAGACCTCGTGGAAAACCTTGAGCAAACTTTCGCCTCTTCAATCAGTCCCCAATTGACTGATTTGAACAGATTAGTATAGTTTCGAATGCTTCGAAGCATTACAACATTAATTTTGTTGAAAAACAAAACATAATAATAATGATGATAATATATCAATTTTAAGAAGAAAGCAAGTTGTAAATAAACAAAAGGTGGCTATTTCCACCTTGGCAGTTTGTTTTTCCTGTCACAATAGTCGATTTTGCCCAATTTTATTTCATTTATTTTGTGTTTTGTTTATTTCTTTTGCACGCTTGAAATAGTAAACTAAGTTTTATTATTGAAGTTGTTCTCTCAATTTTTAATAACAAATATTTATAAACTGGAATCTAAGTCACATATCTATATCTGAGAGGTAAGCAAAATAATTTGACTATTGTTTTCTATTAAACTTTTCATATTGACTTAATTTCGAAGTTTAAAATTTTAAGTTTATAAGCGAATATTAGGTTAAAATATTTTTAAAAAGCACATTCAACTATTCATGAGTTAATTTTTTTGCGATATTGTAATGTTGTGTTGATTAAAATGTGAGAATTATACTTTTTTAAAGTGTTAAATAATTTTTTAAATCGATTTGGATGGTTCCTTTGTTTTTTTTTGTAAGTTATAATTAATCTTAGTTTTGTTGTTGCTATGTATTAAAAACTTAAAAAACTTGTAATAGCATAAATTACAAGTTTTAAATTAAAATATATTTTTAATTTTCGAGGGAAAATATTAATTTTTATAAGTAGAAGTAGAAGTTTTTCTTGTGATTTAAAATATTAACATCAATTTTTTTTAAATTTATTCTGTGCATGTTTAAATCATGGAGTATGAGCTTTATTGAGTAATATTTTTAAAAGGATGTTTAAAGCAATCATCGTGTATTAATGGATTAATTACAAATGAATTTTAATATATTCATTATGTTAGTTCAATCATTGTTAGTCAAATCAACTCGAATCCAGTTCTATTTCAAAACTTATTTTTAAAATTGAGTTAAATTATTTGATTTCTTTAATGTGCTGATCGAATAAAACTTTAGATATATGAATTTTTGTTTAAATTATGAATTCCGATGGTTTTATTATAAATGTATTATTAAAATAAGCAGTTTATATTTTTATTTATTTATTTGTTTAATAAAATGATACCTTAATCGTGATAAAAACTTCGAGAATGCTCAATTCATTTTTTGAAGTATAATTTTAAATATGGGTTTAAAGGAATGTATGTTCTATTTTTCTAATAAGTAATATTGCTGTTTAACCCAGTTTTCCTCATATTGGAAGTTTACTTGTTTAATTAATGTAATTGCTTTAACAATATATAATAATAATAATAATATTAACTTGATCATAGTAAAAACAAAGTTTGATACATTATCTACTTCTTTTTAATAATATTGATGTTTGTTTTTTATTTTAATTTTTTTTCAAATTGTAATTTTTGTAATTTAAAATATTTACATTAATTTTATTGTATATAATATATATATGCGCTTCAAAAGATGGCAGATTTTGCGCAGTATCGCGAGATCAACGCTCGACTCAAGAAACGATTCAACCTGTTGCGCAAGCCTAACCTTCGCGAGGCTTCTGACTCGTTTCGTCGTTTGTCAAGTGATTTGAAGGATTTCAAGGTAACTGGCACAAGTGTACACGTACAAAAAAGAGTTTTACAATTTTTTAAAACAAAATTTGATCAAATCCCAAATTTCAAAGTACCACAGCAATTTTGCCAATTTAAAATTGCTCACGAATTTAGAATTTGCGAAATGGCAATTTTTAAAAACTAAATTTAAAATTTAAATTTTTAAATAAATTTATATTTACAAATTCTTGATTTAATATTGAATTCGCAAATTTTCGCAATTTTCACTTTTAAGGGGCAAAAAAGCAAAAGGATGGTTAGTTTCTGAGTTTTGCTTTCTGAGGCCACTTTTCTATACTCACCAAGCAATGTTCTTTGGAATTTTTCGATGTTCTCTCTAATAGTATTAAATTTTTGATTTTTGTTTTAATAATTTGATGGTATGTTTTATTTAAAAATTACTAGTTTAATTTTTACTTTAAAGGGGCAATTAAAACAAAAAGATTGGTAATTTTGGAGTTTTGTTTTCTGAGGCCACTTTCCTATGCTTACCAGGCAATGTTCTTTAAAATTATTGTGATTATATTTGTAAAAAAATTGTGGTGCTTCGAAAATTTCAAATTTTTTGTTTGAAAAAATTCGCGATTGCACGAATTTATTTTGTTTTTTATATATATTTGCGATTTCATGAATTAATTTTTAAGTGTGAAAATAATTTAAAACATTTTGTTTATTAAAATTAATGTTGGTTGATTTATTTGAAGGACTACTCGGGTTACTGTCTCTACTCGGCAGCAAAATGTGAGCACCAAATAGTGGGAGCACTGAAGGAGCAACTCAACCAAACCATGCAGCAAACTCCAACGCATCTCTCCTCTTCGTCATCTTCATCGGGAACAACGTCGAGTTCCACCACTCTCACTCCTCCCACCACCGGATCATCTTCGGGTGGATCCAAATCGAATCAGGCTTTGGAGAATCTTCTCCTCAGTGCCACGTGGACTGAGTTTCAGACTTGGCTCGATACGGCACGCACCTTTCGGGATGATCCCGAACAAGCCAATGCGGCTATCTCGGCCTATGCACACGCCATTCAAACTTGCCCCTCACCGAGAATTCTTTGCACCGTGCTTTGTGAGCTTGCCGCGTTTTACCAGGCTCAACGAAGGTATTAGTTTGATTTGGAAACTCTTTTAGTACAATTCGAATGACCATTCTGGTTAGATTCGGATAGTTGAATGGATTGTTCTGGTTAGGTTGGATAGTTCACTCTAAACTCAAATCTGCTAAAAAGGTAAAACATGGGACAGCTTTACAGATATGTTGGTAAAATTTTACTTATTTTCCACGTTACTGCTATAACATAAAATTTTTACCTCAAAAACATTAAATTTTTCCTATTTTAAACACTTGAGTTCAGAGTGTTGGATAAACTGTTCTGGTTAGATTCGAATAGTTAGATGGACTGTTCTGGTTAGGTTGGATAAACTGTTCTAGTTAGATTCGGATAGTTAGATAAACTGTTCTGGTTAGATTCGGATAGTTGGATTAACTGTTCTAGTTAGATTCGGATAGTTAGATAAACTGTTCTGGTTAGATTTGGATAGTTGGATTAACTGTTCTAGTTAGATTCGGATAGTTGGATTAACTGTTCTGGTTAGGTTGGATAGTTGGATATGTACTGTTCTGATTGAGTGAACCTTATATTTTGGAAGTCTTATTTTTATAATATCACCGTCTCAAATAGATTCACAGAAGCCGCCGAGATCTTTCAAGAGGCCAATCTATTCCGTGAGGCGGCAGACTGTCTAATGTCAGGTCACCACTACGAAGACGCCTACCACTGCTACCAGGAGCTGTTCAAGAAACAACCCACCCACTACTGGAGCCTATCGGATGCAACCCACTCGAGACCGGTCAGTGGCCAGTCTGCCAATTCGGCTAACCCCTCGGCAAAGGGTGCCAAGAGTATTCTCTCGTTCTTCACGCCTGGCAACAAGAAGAGCTTGGATGGGTCCAATAAGGAGAAGACCAAGGAGGAGAAGGGTTCCAGGGGTGGTTTGCCACCGGTCACCAGTGAGAATCCTTTTGAGGTAACAAAAACTTTAGTTAGAGTTATATTTTGGGTTACAATTATGTGGTCAGTATTTAATTGTAACCGGTCAGTATGTTTTTTGTCAAATTATCAGTTTATAAAGTGAGTGATCAGTAAAATATGCATATAAGTATAGCATAGAAGTAAACATGCGATCAGTAAAATTGAATATAATAATATGATCAGTATTTAATGGTAAAATGGAAAATACTGACCAAAGTTAAATTTTCTAACTGACTAAAAATACTGACATTTTATTAGTTTTTAATTTACTGACAGTTTGCATTATTAAACTGGCCAAAATATTTATTCCCTTATATTTTTGTGTATATTTTCAATAATACTTTTTGCACATGTGCATTAATAGAGAATCGATATGGTTTTATAAAATTTATTGACTGTGCTTTGAGTAAGTGATAGAGATTGAAAAATGAGAGAATAGATTAGGAGAGACTAAAAACTAAAAGATTGAGAGTGAGAGAGAAAAAGAAATAGATATACTATAAAGTTGTATTTGATTAATACTTTTTAGCTTTGAAATTCGAATTTGGTTCTGATTATCTAGTTAAATGCTTTGAATATTATATTCTATTTAGAATTTGGTTGTGATATAATACCCATGTATTAAATTTATTTGTTTATCAGAGATTGGCGGGAAAGTGTGACAATATTAAGAGTTAGTTCTATTGAAAGCATACAAATGACCTTGCACACTTTTTGACTAATATAATTCAGCCAGAAAAAAATTTAAGTTTTTTTTATCAAGGTTTCTCAAAAACTACTGAGAATTGATCTATGAAACTAAGCAGTTATCTTAAAGGTTTGCATGTGAAAGAACTCCTATTTTGGGGTTAAAAGGGACCTAACTAAGTAGCAGTTTTTGGTAATTTTCGAATTTATAGAATTTCGGATAACAGAAAATAGTCTTTATAGTTACAACAAGACTTAGGGATCACAGGAAAAGCCAACCTTAAAAGAAAGTTTTTTAGAAAAACGTTACTTTGATAGTGCTTTTTAGGAAGAAACTTTCCAGAAACTCTTCTATGTAAATACACAGGGTTGGCTTTTCCTGCGATCCCTAAATAAAAGAATTACAAATAAAAAATTAAAATTTGTGGTTTTTTAAATTTTAATTTAAAAAGGTCTACCAATGCCACCTGACGATCGATGATTACATAACCGTATTTCTATTGCGTCTCTACCTGTACGACCCGGTTCGCTACGAGTATCCCTCACCGATCATACCGATTCCCGCGGATATTCTCGAAGGTCGAATGATCTTCCGTGAGAATGTCGCCGAAGAGGAGGAGACGGAAACCGATGGACAGAGTGGTTCCGGTGGCAAGAGTACCGAGTCGGGACCGGCGGAGAATTTGGTCTACCGAATGGCGGTACCGTTTGTGGAGATGATCAACGGTCGCTGCCTTGATCGATCCTTGTCTCATTTGATCGAGATTAATCTTCTCTTGGAAACTCTGTATCTCTCATATCGACACGAGCTTAAGTCTACTATTGATAATGAATATTTGGAGGTAAGTATCTGGAGGAAGGTTTTAATTTGATTTGATTAGTGAGTTTAGATACTTGAATTCAAAGCAGAGATTAAAACTCCAAGAAATTAATCTAATTTTATATTTTATTATTTAAAGGTATTGTTAAAAAAGCTCAAAATATCAAAATTTTAAATTTGATCTCAGTGGGTAAGAATGAAAGTGAGAGAATGAGTTTGCCTTTGTTACTTCGAATTCGAATTTTCAATCGATTCGATTCAATCTTTGGTGTGTTATGAATCGAATTTTCAACCGATTTGATTCTAACTTTAAGCTGTTATGATTCGAATTCTTAATTGATTTGAATCTAACTTTGTATGTTATGATTGAAATTTTTATACAATTCGATTCTATCTTTCGGGTGTTATGATTCGAATTTGCAACCAATTCGATTCTAACTTTGTGTGTTAAGATTCGAATTATCAACCGATTCGATTCTAACTTTTGAGTGTAATAATTCGAATTTTTATTTGATTCGATTCTAACTTTAGTGTGTTATTATTTCAATTTTTATTTTATTCCATTTTAATTTTTTTTGCATTTTGAGTTTGATATCTGAAAGTTATATATGAAGTTTCGATTTATTAATTTTTTAAAATAATATTTTTATTATTGTTGATTTCTCCCCCCTCTCCAGGTGGATTCGATGCGTCGCGATGAGGACGATTCGTGCTCGAGTAGCTCCGAGGAGGAAGAGGAGCCCCAGTTGGAGTCGGTTGTACCCGAGGATCGCAGTGTGGAACGTCTTCGGCGTCAGCCAAGTCATGACTCGACCACCACCGATACCGATGACCACCAACTCACCGCCAAGTCGTTGACCGAGAGTGCCGATCTCGATGACATCAGTCTTCGCTTGGAACACTTGGCGGCTAAATTTGGCTCCAAGGACGAACCGGATGAACCGCTGGAACGAAGACTCTCGTTTCACCACAAGGAGAGTGCCGCCGAGTTTGAAGAGAGAATCGATCGGATGATGCACCGGGAACAGAGGGCTCCTCTCTGGACCGATGACCATCGACTTCGCAAGGAGATTGCCACTCGACTCTTTCCACTCTTGAATCATCAACAAAATCAACTGGTTTATGAGATTCTTAATCGAAAACAGTGAACAGTATTTGAGTGTTTTTGTTTTAATCTTTTTGCTCCCGAAGACGCTATCGGGACGTATGTGTCTCGCTCATTCAATTAGCAATATAAGTCTTATCTTTTACTGATAATCCTTGGGATCGAAAGGGTTAAAAATGGTTTTGAAAAATTACGGAATTTTTGTTATTTTAATTTACAACTTATAATATGAATTAGTTATAGATATATATATTCTAATAATTCTAATTGATGTAATATAATTTAAATGTTTATTATTAAAAAATCTAGAATTTAGATATTAATATTTTAAATACTTTTGAAGTTACGTAAGATTTTTTAGATCATTATTTGTTATTTTAATTTACAAATATTATTATATGATTAGTTATATATTCTTATAATTACTGTAATATAATTTAGATGTTTTTTACGATAAATTGAGAATTTAGATATCAATATTTTAAATAGTATTGAAGTTAATTATGTTTTTTTAGTTCGATTTTTGTTATTTCAAATTATAGCTAACCAATCATTACTTGTACTTTCTTTTTCAAAATTGCGGTAATATAATATTGAAGTTTATTTATATTACAATATTTTATATGGCTTTGAAGTTACGTTTAAGCTTTTTAGAACAATTTTTGTTATTTAATTTTTTTTGCCAATTTGATAATTTTAGGTTGGTCGTATTTTGTCGGTACTTGGAAAATTTTTTTTGATTTTGAAGTTAAGTAGATTTTTAAAAATATTGAATAACTTATATTATTTCACTTTGTATTGTAATTTTTTTAAAATTGAATTTAGAATATACTTCTCAAGTTTTTTGGCAGTTCCTTAGTTTTCAGTTTTTAGATAATGAAATGACTCAAAGAAGATATATTATAAATGGTTTTAAAGTTGCTCAAAAAAGTTTATTCCTAGTTTTGTTTTGTAATAATATTTTTTACCTGTGTTTGAAGTTACATAATTACTAAGTTTATTATTATTTATTATTATGTTAAGTATTTTAGTTGATTTTATAAAAAAAATTATAATGGCCGAAAAAATTATCATTTGAATTTTTTTGACGCATTTTTGATGAAGGCAACTTTTTAAATTTTAAAAAATCCCCATTTAAATCATTGTGTGATTATTTTTTTTGTTTTTTGAAATTAAAGCTCCATTCTTTATATTAATTCCAATCGTTGAATTCCAATCGATCAATTTAACTATAATTAGAAGTAATACTAAAATAATTTTTATTATTTTCTGCTTGTTAATTAAAGTTAATTTTTAAATAAAATATAAATAACCACGCTCTGCTACCAAATGATTTTATTTATTAACAAGTTTTGATGTAAATTCTAAATTATTTTACGTTTTATCTCTCTCTCTCTCTCTCTCTCTCTCAAATCTCTCATTTACTCTTTCAACCACACATTTATACATATACCGAATTTCACGTGAAGTAATTAGCTTGCATATTGAGACATTGGCCTGAAAATGTGACAATTCTATAAATACTTTCAATGGGAACTAACCCAGAATGTTTTCACACTTTTCCGCCAATCTATGAGAATATTGTTTCTGGATTATATTCAAAAGTAAAAGTAATTTTCGTTAAGTTTGAATTATTTTTAAGTTGATTTAGAAGTTAACAGTAGACTGTGTAATTGTATATCTTTAATTTTCTTATAAATAAATATTTTTAATATAGGTATTGATTTCATGTGTTTAAGTTTCACAATGTTTTGTTGTTGTTTACATAATTTTATAAGTTATATTTGGTTACAGCAATTTAATTCTTTATTTCATTTCCTTATTTTTCTCCTGTTTTTGTAGTTTAAAAAATTTAATTATTTTTTTTAAAATGTTTTGTTTTGTTTAGTTTGTTTGTATAAAGTAGTATCTGTTAATTTTGTTTTAATGCTCTTTAACGCTCTTTTGTTTCTATGTTTTTTAAAGTGAAATGAAGTTAACTGAAATAATTCAATAAAATTTTCTATTGCAATACTAATTAATTTTTTAAAATATCAAATAAATAATTTAAACTTGCTGTGAAGTTCAAGAGAATAAAAACGAAAAACATGTTTTTTTATTTTATTTTAAAAAATGTTTTAAAACACAGTTGAGCACAGTTGGCCACTAGATGGCGTCACATTTCTTAAAAATATAATTTTTTAAATATTTCTGAGCGCACATTTAAGGAGCGCACAACAACAAATATTCTAAATAACAAAGTACTTAATTAACTTAATTGTATTAATAAAATTCATTAAATTGTTTAAAATATTAAATATAACTTCACTTAACTTCACATGTATTATATCTATGTTTTTTGACGTGAAGACGTTTTTGATGCGTACAGTATTTTTTTTAATTAAATGTTAAGATAGTGAAATCTTTATACTAACTCAATTACAGTAAAATGCCTGTAATTCGCGATTAAAGGGAGCTCAAAATAGAAATTTTCCGCGAATAGCGAATTATCGGCACTAATACTCTATATTATGCATTTTATTTTACTAAAATATTTTTAAACGTTTTTAATTAAAAACTTTATTTTAATATATATACGAATCTAAATTTTATATAAAAACTAAAAGTCCTAGCTTATAGTACACATTCAAAATGTCTCATGTGCAAAACTTTAAAGTT
>WURS02428617.1:0-16050 GCA_011762765.2 Rhinocypha anisoptera | reverse complement strand
GGGGGGGAGGGAGACCTTACGTTTTTTGGCTGGTTGGGAGGTGTTACTTTGTATCGCCGCTTCTCGTCATTTGTTTTTGTACTTCTTCAGATCGTGGAGAGAGACATAGGGGATGGAGAGGAGGGAGTCCTCAGAGCACGCGTCGTTCTAACTGGGACTCATCCACTTTCCTCTGCAGCTGAGTACCCACTCTTGATTCATTTGGCCACGAAGTTAGCAGCTGGGAGGGACGCGCGTGGGAATGTATAAGTCCCTCCCAAGCACGCCGATAATGCGAAAGTTAAGGCTCCCAATTTCTTATTTTTTTAATTCAATCACGGGCTTCGTCACCAATCTGTCTAGGTGTTATAGACAGCATGTGGGGACATAGTATGTACTCAGGGCTTAAATTTACTATCATCAATTAGACGCCAATAGTATTTTTCACTTTCATAAATTACTGGTTCCTTTAGTCCCACGTTAATGAATAGTAATAATTTTTAATAGTGTGTGCCATTAACCAACCTTTAATTGATTACTTAGTATGTTTCCTAGTATCCTTTACAAAGACTATTACCTTTAACTTCGAACTATAACTCGGGTATACATTGTTATTAAATCGGCGAAATCAGCGTTTTTTTTACTATCAGTGGTGGATGGATTAAGAGAAACCTCCTGCAGATCCTCCGCCTTCCTTTCCCTACCCACGGGGAAGGGGGAGGGGCAGGCGGTTCGTCCGTCACCCTTAGCCCTTCGCTTTGGACCGGTTTACGCCTTGGTGCAGGGTGGTGTGTGTGAGTGGGGGGGGGGGGGGTTGAAAATGGGGAGAAGGAAAATAAGGAAAAGATTTGGGACACGGTTCGACCTACTGCATGTACACACACTTAAAATGGTCACAAGTGCGAATCTATCTGTATAAATAAATATGTAAATGTTCGTTTGTTCAAAATCGCTAATCTCCGAAAGTTCTTCGCCGATTGCTTTGAAATTTTGACACAACGTTCCATTCGAATACTAGCGTGTTTTTATAATATCAGAATTTTTTCTTACAATAACATTAGCAGCTGTTTGATAAATTTATTTTTGTGTAGCGAGTGATTGAAGATTCTCTTAATAGATGCCAGAACGGAAGCAGTGGGCACAGGTGGGTTAATAAGGTGTCGGGGTCGAGTCGACCTAGGCGCTGACCGTGTTGACCAGGGCCAAAAATTTTGAATTCACTCGATCTGACAGGGAAGCCACCGCACGTACGTAATTAAAAATCGGTTTGCCAATTAACATTTTGCGAAATATCCACCAGCCAAAGCTTTGCAAAGGCACGCGTCTTGGAGTAAAAAATGAAGGAGCAACGTCGTGACAGGACCTTTCAAGGTGAAGATGTTCTCATTCCTCGCATTCCTATGATTCCAACGGATATGCCATTTCAATTTAAGAGATTGCAATTTCCATTTCGACTGGAATTTGCTATCACCATCAACATGGCCCTGTCTTTAGAATTTTGCTGTCTAGATCTACTATAGAGTAGACACGGATTGCTTCTCATGTTGACAATTATATTTTGCGTGTTCTAGAGTCGGCAAACCAGACAATCTCTATATCTACACAGATATTGGAACAACAAAAAATATTGTATACCCACAAGCATCGTGAAATTAAATATATTACGTGTGCTTCCACTTTTCTTTCTTTTCCATTTAACCAGACTGAGCCACTGCAACGCGTGGCCGGGTACAGCTAGTAAGTAATAAAAATTCTTGTGCAGTCGCAAAAAATACTGTTCGCAAGTAAAAGAACAGACACATACCTCCAAATTTTCGGTGGTCGCACCACCTTCCTCCAGGGTGAGTCGGAATTAATTATTATCAAATATAAACAAATTATTGTCGTATAAATTATACTTAAATTAATACCTTCCTCTCCCTGAAAGAAGGTGGTGTGACGTATACGACTCCTGATACATGAGTCCGGCTTCCTCAAGGAAGCAATATGTGAAAACATTGGTATGGAGCATGGAACTCTATGGATCAGAGACATGGACCATTGGAAAAAGAGACCAAAGAAGAATAGAAACCTTCGAGACATGGTGCTGGAGGAGAATGCTGAAAGTTAAGTGGACGGATAGAGTTAAGAACGAGGAAGTGTAGACAGAAGAGCGGAGGAAACCATGGCATTGTGGGGTACAATAAGGAAAAGAAGAATAAGGTGGATAGGACACACCATGAGGCATAATGGGTTCGTGGAGAATACAATAGAAGGAAAAATAGAGGGGAGGGCCCCTTGAGGAAGGCCGAGGGACAAATATACGGGGCAAATTATTAGAGACGTTAGAATTAAGACCTACCAAGGAGTAAGAGAGCTAGCACTAGATAGGAAAAGATGGTGAGCTGCAGTCAACCAATCTTCGGATTGAAGTACTGATGATGATATATATCCACAATCTAAATCAGTATTCTTTAAGATCGATAAAACACCCTGTTCATTAAAATAGAGGTAAGTAAAACACTGTCGCTTACACAGGGGAGTATTTTTATCATGGCACGAGTGGTTTCGTCAAATTTTCGACGTCATCCGATCTCCTGATGATGTAAACTAACTGACGACAATGGTCGTGCCATAATTATACGAATTCTCCACTGTGAAACAGACATATAGTTTCACTTACCTCTAATCATAATGTGGTTTCACCATGTTACACCGAATTCGATGGAATTAAACCACATCATTGATGGCATTCATGCTTTCCCGAACGAACGCACTGAATATTGGAGTTTAATTCGGGTGACCTACCGAGTGAATGATTGCAAGAGAGCAGTGTGCAACGCTTCGAATTCGGATTCGTCGTGATGCCATTCGCAATTTGCATCGAGCGGAAGGCGAAAGTCATCCGTCGAAAAATTAATACCGATGGGTCATCGGCGATCGAAACGCCAAGAGAGCCTTCAGCAATCCCCCCCCCCCCTCTCGCAAGAAGGGAGCCGAGTCGCCACACGTGTTTGTGCGTGATCATCGAGTGAGGCGAGCAAATGTAATACTACTCTCAAAGACTCTTCGCTCTTTTTTTCCCCCCCCCTTCCTTCCTTCCTTCCCCGGTGCCGATGATGGATCGGACGGAAGTGCCGACCGGGCGTCCGCCCTCGAAGCGCCGCTTTTCATTTTCCACCGGCGACTATTCATTTTCATCCCCCATGACAGCAGCTCTTAAAAAGTCGAGTAAAAACTGAAAATACTCGACTTAATTGACGCGATTGGGCTTCGGATGTTATTGAATTGTTTTTGTCGTCCGCGGTTCCCTCGGGAACGCTTTCGCTCCGACGCCCTGTACCTACACCGTGGAGCCACCCGCCCGTCTGTCGCCCCCCTTCGCCCCGGGCGCCACCCGTCTGTCGCCCCCCTTCGCCGCTCTCTCTCTCTCTCTCTGTCTCGAGTCCGGTTCGCATTATTTCAAATTTTCCGTCGAATCGCCATTTCATGATTCCTTCAACGTGCTTTCTTGAAACGACATGACGTCATCGAAACGTCATCCCTACGGCCATTTTTGTACTGAATCCTCTCGCAAGGCTTCCGTTCCTTCAAACGTTTCTTGTATTGAAAGTTTCTAAATTATTGAAGCTTAAATGGTATTGAATCTCTCAAATGGAACGACAGATAAAATTACTAGAATTCTGCTCTGGCACCTACGAAAGCAAAACAAAAAACATTGCTGCCTGGGAGAGAGAAGCAGTAGAGCAGCAGCTAATTGGGTTTCGTGAGGAGGAGTGCTTAATATGTGTCGTGTCTAAACCTGAATATCATCAGGAAAGCAAAAGAATAAGCCACTGTAGGATATTGCTTCCACCTTGGAACCCGTTAGTATGTTGTCCACTTACTTAAACTTCTAGTTAAAGCCAAAAGATGTATATTCGATTCGATGAACGGATTCACGTAGTAAACAGTTAACAGTAAAATAAATCCGATGATTTATACCAAAAATGAAAGTAAATAATTACGATACTTCCTGTAATTTCTTCTTTAAGCTGTTACTAGGAATGCTTAAGATGCAACGCCAACGCAAAATTCTAATGTGGTGATGAAGGGTACTATACCGGTTAAGATAGGTTTTGATGAGTTTTAGCGTAGGTTGGCCGAATAACATCTAACTATAATCCCTCTTCAAGTATGCATACTTCCCACCACCCCCCATCGCTCTGTCCAAAATCCCTATTCTCTCTTCTTCTCCCCCTACCCCGCTTACCCAACATTCCTCCCTCAACAACCCATCGCCCCACTCTGAGTAATCCCCTTCCATCTTCACCTTTCTTGACTTTTTTGGTTCTCTCGCAGCAAACGCCTCTCCTCCCCTACCATTCTCAGAACTTCATTAGTTTCCTCGCTCCGTTCACTTCACCTTCTCCATCCGTCTCCAAAGCCACATCTCAAAAGCCTCCAACCTATGCTCATCATCCTCCTTATCACAGGATTCGGATCCATATAGTGCTACACTCCATATTAGAGTTTTTACTAATCTTTACTTCAAATCTTTATTTAGGGTCCCTCTCATTAACTCTTTCCTTTTCGCAAAATGCCTCTTTTGCTAATGCAATTCTTCGTCTAATATCCATGACACTACGTCCATTTTCCTCTATGATGCTTCCCAAATATGTGAACTTTTCTACCTGATCTAATTTATTTCTTTCTAGCTTGATATTCAGCCTAGCCTTCCTACCTCTTGAAAATCTCATTACTTTCGTTTTCTTTTTCTGGGATCGCTATTCATAATTTCCTTATTTCACCCATTTACCTCCTCTCAACCTCTCTCGGTTATTTATTTTTCTTTCAAGTCTTCAACTCTACATTCCTTCTTTTTGGTCTTCCTGTGGGCCTCTTGCCCTCCACCCAATTCCAGCTTCAGCACCTGTCCAGGCAACTGGAGTCGTCTTTCCTGAGCCTCCTCCGATGCCTCCACCACTGTAGCCATCGTATGGTTTCGGTCATTTCTAATACAGTCCATCCATTCTCATCCTCCTCACCGAGGTGACTTTCTCTGTTGACTTTTCACATGCCGGGTCTCATCACTGCCCACCTCTAGTGCTCTCTCCAATGCACTGCCTAGCTGTTCTCGCCGCCTTCGTGAAAACCTTTCCCTCTTTTCTTATCCTTATCCACATAACACACCCTGCGCTCTTTTCCAATTCATCCATCCCTTTTGGATCATTTGCTTTATCTCCCTTTCTATTCTCCCACTTTCGGTGACGCAGGAGCTTAATAAGGCAGAAGTGGCTCTGTTTCGCCTAAAAGATTCGTAATAAAATGTACATTCATTAAATAATTCACGTAATTTCCCCGTCGTAATTCCAACTGTGTTCAACGCGGGAGTGTTTCTTTTTTACATTCCAAATTCATGGAGACCAGGTTAGCCTGATGGATAGCGTGCTCCCCGGCTGACCCAAAGGTCGCGGGTTCGAATCCCACCAGGGGCATGGATGCTGTGTTTGTCCAGATGCGTTTTCTCTATGATATGAAGAGGTGTGAAATGACCATAGCCGTCGAAGCACCCTATAAATAAAAATACTAATGCTACTAATACAAATTCATGGAAAAGACACAGCCTTTTGGACAGCCTTCATGATCCCAGGAAGAATGTGTTTTTCATCGTTCAGACGGATTGATCATCATGAAGGTATTATGAGTGGCAACCCAGCTGGACCCATTGATTGATAAAAATCAGCGCACTGAAGTTATGAATAAAGCAGAAGCAGATAAAGCGGCACACGATGAATGAATGCTACCCATTCTGGGAGCAAGAGTCAATCTGAACTGATTCCACGGCTTCATTATCATTTCTTCTGCCGTCCGTGAAGAAGCATAGCGTTTGTCTGTGAGAAAGTTATGAAAAACCCTGAGGAAATGATAGACGAAAGGTGGCAGCTCAGGTGGGTATGTTGGGTGACCTCCCGTCTTCCTTCAATGGCCTTTCCTACGCAAGCCTGGCGACATGCGGACTCTCGTTGTCCCGAAGAATAGTGACACCAGAGGCGGTCACGACGATATGTTTCTGTCTATTGGATGCATGACGCCCAGTTTCGCCTTATAGCGCTGAGGATTAAAATGCAGTAGAGGACTTTTCGTTCCCCGGATGCAGTGACCCATCTGGCTCTGAAATTCCGTCGGCATCAACTTGTCCGCAGTCTAATTCCTTGGGTTTTGGTAGAAGATCCCTTTTAGCCTTGAAATTAAACTTTCAACAGCATTGAGAGGAAACCAAAGTGACAAATGGGATGTTCCCAAAAGCTGGTTATTGAAGACATGAAAATCACTTGCTCTTTTGCTTCCTTTCTTGTTATTCTGCAAATCTACAAAATGAAAACTGCCTCATTTTTCCGGATCTATTGCAATACAGTGGTACAGTAAATAATATGAGACTCATCATTGATAATTCAATCGGAGATTGTTTTACTGAAGGCTGAAATTTCTAGGTATATATTAATGTGGTGATTATCCCATCGTCTGACACATCGCAGTACCAATGCCTTGAACTTCAATTTATTTTAAAACAATTTTGCCATCTTCAAGGAACCCGGGACCCTCAGTTTTATAATGCAGCACGCTACCCCTAGGCTACCTCCGCAGCACCGGTAATATGACAATACAGAGGCTAAATTATTACCGATAAGGTTATCAAATACCCTGCACCGTTTGATCCAGGCCATTTAAGATGTTCAACATGTATGCTCAGTCGCGCAATTAATTCCAGGAGAAAACTGTTGTTGATTTAAAGTGCAGTGAAAGTAAATTTTTCTACCGAGAGACTTTAGAGCTGCACAAAATAGGTTCGGAATTCGTATGCAGTCAGTACCCACCGATATTAAGGTTAAAAGTCCGGTAAACTTAATCGAGAGGACCTCGAAATGGTTAGCGTGGAAACGAAATTCTCACGGACGAGCTTGTGGAGGAGAAGAACGCCACATATCAGCGGACCTTCTTCCTTTAATGCTGGATAATCGCGACCATGCAGTGGCCGGTGCAAGGCTACGAGAGCACCGCCCTAATATTAAGATAACTGAGTGGGAGTGATATTGGACTGGGAATGTAGGCAGTGTTCAAGCGATAAGGTTAGAGGAGCCAGCCGCTTTTAACAGATAAGATGAGTCTCGAAATCCTTGAGGCTTCCAAATGGAATCGCATTTCGGGTTAGTTGGGAATCTTCGGTGTAAGAGCGTTGTATGAAACTAACAATAATGCGGAAAGTTGCTGGCGATTAGGGGTGGGGGGGGGGAGGGGGAGGAGACATAGAAACAGCTGTTGGAAATGGCTTTCCGCGTCGTCTTCGTACAAATGCGGATACATCCGAAGGAAAATTTCAACCGTACAAGAAGAAGAGCTACGATTGATTAGAATGATTTCAATCTTTTGGAAATTTTAATAGAAGGTCGCTAATGGTTACAAGTCTACCTTATTTCGAAATGATGAGAAATGTAAATATTGGACAACCTTAAGTTGAGGCTGTTAAAAAATAAATAAAATGGTAACTAAGTGAAAACAAACTATAAAAAATCATTCAGCTTAATTTATAGTTTCCCATACTCCGGTAAAAAATGGCGGTACCACCGAAAATTAAAGAGATTCTTTGACTTTTTTTGTTTTTAGTAGTATTTGGGTTTTTTTTGGACGCACCGACATCAAGGTCATTAGCGCAGTTTAATGTCAAGATAAAAAAAGAGACAGAAGTAAATTCATGACGTTTCGACAGCGTGATTGTCATTTTCGAACGTCGAAAAAGGCAGTCATACTGCCGAAACGTCAGCAATTTACTCGTGTCTATTTTTTTTTTACATGTATGCATATGTTTTCAAAATTATTTTATTCCGTGTGTCGTCGCTTTTTGTGTTAATGATTAACCAAATTACCTTGGTGTCGAATAATAATGTTCATTTTGACGCCATTCCTCATAATACTCTGCGACTTTATTTTCGACACATAGGCACTGAGAGATGATTTACGCCACCGATTTACGCCCCGGTACGAATTATTTAGTCGTCCTGGGTGTCTCGCACTTAAAACCGGAGCGTTCATATTCATTTCTCCGCAGTTGTATCGATGTGCCCGATTCATTTATTGCGCGCAAATTAATTCCGTTGACCCCCCCCTCATGCACTCGTATTAGAGAATGCCCTCCCTCATGTGTGTGTGCGTGCGTGTAAGCGGGTGATGTGAGCGCCCCGGCGAGCGTCATGATTTTACATAAACCGCGGGGAGCCGCCACAAAAATATTCGAGACCGGTGGCGAGGTGGAACTCGGGAACTTGAAAATGGGTCAAACCGAGCCATCAGATATGATGCGGGTGCGGGACGCCGCCTTTTCGAGACGCGGGCGTAAAATTGAAACGTACGCATTAATCTTTTATGGCACCGCCCGGTTCGGTGGGGGGGGGGTTTGATGCCCTCGGACCCACGAAATGTTTAGGGATGCGAATTGGCATTAACCGGAGCTTTGAGGAGAGAGATTTAAAATTAAAAAAGTGTGTGTGTGTGTGTGTTTGTGGCTCCGAGTGTCATCGCTAATCGTTTAATTGAGCCGTTTCGATTGAACAGCCGGGGAACATGACTTTTCGGTTTATGGTTCTTTTTTGTTTAAAAAAAAAATACTTGGTCCGCGACGAAACGGAGCCGTGCACCTTTTTGCACGGGCAGTAGTCATCAGAACGAGCCCTGTTGGTTTAAAATTTCACCACCGCGGTAATCATATGCTACTCTCCGCCGTGCCGTGCAAGAGGGCATGCCTAATGACCTCGGGTAATTTTTTAAGAGGCTTTTACTAACCCAAGCCGATGGGAAAATGGGCATGAATTATTCCGAAATACCGTGCGGTAAACTGCACGCGTGCGGTAACCATCTTCAGGGAATTCAAAGGGGGCGGATTTATTCATGAGGGGTGGCCTCTTAAGCCACTTAGGGGTAAAAAACACGATATTAATAATTTAGGACTCCAATCCATTAGTATACACATATCGTTGTGACACAGTTAAAAAATAATAATAGTCAAATAAGAGGCAGTAATATTGCCCGCAATGCAATAGTAAAAGATAGAGTCGTTCTGCGACGAGGACTCTAATGTGGAATAATATTACAATTGCAAGGAACAATTCAGAGGTTTTATACTTGATTTTTAGCAGATTTATAGTTGTAGGTAAATAAAAACCTTGTCGGTTTCATAGGGGATTTTATTACCTGATGATGTGAACTACGAGTATTTTACGAAACCGGTCGTGCTGCAATAAAATCCCCTGTGTGTGTGTATTACCTTTAAATAAAAAAATGATTAAAAAATTGAAAAAAAAAATAAATTAAAAAGTATGTATTTACCTGCAATCACAATCTCGTTGCACAAGTTGAGTCTTTATCGATTGAATTCAGCAGATTTATGGTTCATGGAGAACAGATGTTATTATAATGTCCTCCAGTTCTTTCGTAGTCGTGTGTGATCGATAGTTTTCTTCGATCGTAATGTGTTCATTGTAAAAGTTAGAGAAAGGTTGAATTGATTAATAATCGTTAATTTAATGGATTCAATTGACCATTGATCATTCATTAGTAATCGAAAATCTTCTTCTTCGCTAAAATAAAGACGATCGCAAAATAGGTTGAGCAAACTAGTAAAGGCACGGAGGAAGTCGGGAATTTTTTCGAATGAGAGTCGACGAAAGAATGAAATAATAAAGAAGAAATGGAAGATCAATGAAAATCTGAGTAAATAGTATAAATAAGAAAGAAAGAATTGAGAAAATGAGACACACAATTATCAATTAAAGTAAATGTAGCAAAATAGTACATCAAAGAGTTATTTCGATGGGAAAAACGGATGCGCATAAAATAGAAAAGTAGAAAATTAAAATGCAAACGGCGGTAGACGGGAAATAATTTAAAAATATTTTTAAATTCATGCAGTCCGAGGGAATGAGTCCGAGTAAATGAGAAAACTAAGTAAATCCTGGCGTATGAATCATAAGATATAATGAAATTATCTGCACCTTTCAACCAAATGGATTTCTCTCCTGAAAATCCTGAAGCATAAAAAATTCACAGGCATGTTGGTGTCACAGATTGGGAGAGATTCTCTTTAGAAATTGTACACTTATCTTTATATCTAGTTCAGTTTTGAATGACACTTCATATATCTGTATTTCAGTTGGTGTTCTGTTCCGAATAGGATTATAGAGGAATTCAAAGCAGAGTTGTCGTTTCTCTCGGCGATGTTTCACTCAAGTTCCGAGCAGAAGATAAAGGAATATGACCAAAAACCTTTCCTTAGTGTTCAAGGTCGACCACCCTCTACATCCCAGGGTATGTTCTTTAAAAGTCTTGGAGATATGTAATCTATCGTAGAGACACTCCTGAGCACAGTTATCAGTATTGGGAACACAAAGTTGACGATACGAAGGTCAGTGGACAAGTTTAGATTTTGCAGGCTAATCCACTTTCTCTTCACTCCTTATGGTTCGAAAATAGACACGCTTTATGAAGTTTTCACGGCGCTCGTTAGAAATTAAATCGCGGTCAATCCCACTTCTGATGTTATGAATTGACCCGCGGTCAATCCCACTTTTGTTCCTATGATAGGAATAACTCGCGGACAATCCCACTTTTGATGTTGGAAATTGACTCGCGGCCAAAACCACTACTGGTGTTAAGAAATTACTCACTCCCAAGTAAAGTTTGGTGGTATAAGAACAACGAGTGACTGGGGTAAAGATCGTAATAACGTCTATCCCGACTCAAAAACAACTTTTATTAACAATAAGGGCGAAGGCGCCTGATCACAAGTCATTCAGGAAGAGAATCGTCTGCTGTGAAAACATCGAATTTTATGAAACAGATAGATAAAATGGTCCGCTTAGCGGAACAAAGACAGGCTGCGTTGAATGCTATATTCTGCGGAAGAGTTTACCTCCGCGTCACAGGCTGGTCTACACTTGACTCGGCACTCCTTATAATTCTCCATATAACAAGCTCTCTCCTTCGGTCACAAAGATATTTTGGACGGATCCTATCCCCCACGCTCCATACGAAATTTTACAAAACCCTTTCCGTGTCATGGAGTGGCATTCCCTAACCGCTTTGGCCCACGAACGACCTCTGAAATAAATAATCGCGTAGAGAGGCGGGAGGGAGAATCAGAGCGCCCTTCGAGAGAAACGTCCCCCTTCTCGCTTGTCTGAAATCTTTGAGCGGGACCCTCCTAATCCCCCGGCCGGAAAAGACTCCCCGGCGCATTCCCCGGCACGTCGCGTCGGTCGCCCGCGAAAATCCAACAGTACTCGCGGACGTTGAGGCCTCCAGCTCGTCCGGAGACCCCTCGTGGGGCCCTGGGACCCCTGGGGATGCGGCGGGGAGAGGTTGTGGGGCCGGAGGCGTCGGAGGGCTGCGGCTTGCGTGAGGGGCAAGGGAGTGGTCAAGTGAGGAAAAGCCGAAGGGGAGGAGGAGGAGGAAGAGGGGGGGTGTGTGGTTGCGCGTAAGAGGATTCCTTGGCGCTTGAAAAAAAAAGACCGCTTCGCCCCTTTTCTACCCACCACTCCGCACGTTTTCCGTCCCCCCTCGCAATGCGGGAAAGGAAAGAGGAGTGTTTGTGCGTGTGTGTGTTTGAGGGGAAGAGAGGGGGAGAAATAGAGGCGTTTATCTTTTTTTTTGCGACGGGGTTTGTCTGTGTGTGTGTGTGTGTGTATATATATATATATATATATATTGGGTGGGGAACGGTGTTGGAGGGAGTTTTATTCGGTGCCTTTTCTCTTTTATTCCTTTGCGGGAGAGAACCGCCGTGAAAAGCGGTCCGGCGGGCGGGTCTTTCCACTCTCCAACACCCTCCCTCCCGTCACACCCAATCCTGTGGGGCTGACTATCTCTCTCTATCCCACCCCCAGTTTTCCGACGTCCACGGACGAAACTCCGCTCTTCCCCCTTCCTCTCACTCACTCTTCCACCCCCCCCTTCCCCCACACACAACAACAACCGCCTAACGCGTTCCTCCTCTGTACACATCACGCCTTCCCGTCCGCAATCCCCGGCCGGTCCGCTCAGAAAGACGACCTCCAAGCCCTCGCCTCTGCCTCCTTCCTCCACAGACATAAATAAACTCTCCCTCCCATTGCAGAACCGAGTGACTCCCCTACGCCCCCGTCTTTCCTCTTTTCATTTTCAATACTCGGCTCCTTTATTCACTTTTTCTCACTACGTCCGGTCCAACTAGTGTTTCCTCCCTTCCTCCCACTCTTATCTTACGTATCTTTGTCCCTCTCTTCCTCCTCTCTCTTTCTCCGCTCTCTCTTTTCCACGGCTCAATTTTGATTCAAGTCCATTATTGTCGTCTCCCGAACTGATTCCTTGATTTTTTAAACACTATCTAATGACCCTTTTCGATCACCTAGTGCGTTTGGGCTTCGAAAAGTATATGTCATCCGTCATTTAATACCGATCCCGGCTCTACCTCGGTTGATCTAATGAATTTCCTGATTTTTATCTATTTAGTTTCAGCATGGTTTTCCTGATTTTTTCTGCCAACACTTCTCTATCATCCTTCTTCAATTTCCTCATTCATTTTAGTTACATAAATTTTGGGATTGACCATGGGCTTTCACATTTTCAAAAATTTGTATTTAATTTTATTTCTTGAAATTAAGTCAACATTTTAAACTAAATTATATGATATATAGGTATTTTAAGTATTAACGATATTATCAATACTGAAAAGTTCATTAGAGCAGTTATTAACTGCTGTTACCTCCGTATTGTTACATTTCTTGAATTTTTAGTTATATCAACCAATAGTACATAAACGTAAATAAATTAGAAACATCAAATTGCCTACGTGTCCCTAAAATTAGTATAATATTTAGTGAATATTATGCAATCATCCCCTATAGCTAAATGTTTATATGATATAAATATATAATATAGCAAAGTCGTGGCATTAAATCGCTTTACACTCTGTTATTCTTTGGAATCAAATACGATAAAGAGAAATATTTCTCTTTATATGCCTCGCTAATGTTTAGATTTAGTGAATTTATACCTGAAGCCTTAAATATTTTCCCGGTCGTTGACACTTTGTGTTTTCATTATCGAACGATGTTGAAAGTGATATTTTGACCATATCTTAATTTTTCCCTATCTCCCTTCGTATCTCTGTTGACTGCAAAAAGGGAGAAATGTCGCCCATGGTTTTTTTTTTCACTCTCAGCCCCTTTTTATTCCTCCGTCTACTTCGCACTCATTTATCGCCAGTTTCTCTCCCCCACGTTCCCCCATCTCCTTTCTTCCCACGCGACCCCTCGCCTTGCCGACTGTCTTGTTTGTTTTGCGTGGTCTGTAAATAGTTTGGGGAAAGCCGAGTGATTTCCTTTTATCTCCCTTCTTTCGTGGTCTCGTCGGGGAAAAGTTTCCCGTAAAAACCTCTACGTTGGATTTGAAAGTCGAGCCGTAAGAAAAGTTCGGGACCTGCCGGGAGACGCTGTTGAGGGCCAACATTTATGTTTTGCTCCTGTTCTAACGACGTAATTTCCAGTGCTTTTGTCCCTTCCGCGTCCCTCTCACTTGCGTTCTTGAAATAAAACAAATAAACTAAAAAAAATAATCTTCGAAGATTTAATTTTGCGTAACGAGTCTCTGATTATTTTTGATCAGACCGTAAGCAGTTGCAATCAGTCTCAGCATTTCCAGACACTGTCACCATTGTGTCTCGGATGGGACTAAATTTCTATTATAAATGGAATTATGTAAACCCGCCACGATGCATTTAAAAGTGTCTCCCAGAAATTCTAAATCATAGGGCAAGATTTTCAGTGAATATATTCCGTTCTTGATTTGTGGTGACCTTAAGTAAATCATATGCTATGGATTCATCAGAAGTAAATTTGCGAATGCAAGTTTAAATGCGTTTTATTAGTACTTTAATTAATCGTGCATCCTATTCTCGGTCATTATATCAGCTGACACTTCTTCCCACATTCTGTTTGAGTTTCCAATAATACTTCAACTAATGCTCTTTTCGTTTTAATCAGCTTACTACGCTGCATTAATATCTTATAAAAGCTGTAAAAATTCCGGTCCTGTGAGTTTTTGGAAAAACGTTACCACTAATGTTATCAAGTTTCTCTGATTCTATCTGAATTAACTTAATCCGTTATGTGCGTTGCGTGTCTTTCGCAGTAATTTCTGAGCTTTTAATTTCCGAAGTTTTTTATCATAATTATTTCTATTGTCCAATAAAAAATTTTGTATTTTAATTAAATAGAGCAAGGCGAACTGAAAGCTCAAACTTTATGACTTCTGGTGCTTACTTCCATTACTCAACTAATGAATATTTAGAAAAAAACATCACAGCAAAACTAATAGACATGATAATCCGTTTTCATTCCTTTGATCACGGGGGTACACGTAGCTTGACTTAAGTTGAAAGCCACTCTAAATCTCTCGAGGGAGACCTTTACCGTGCTGCAACCCGCAGAGCGATTAACATCTAGAGTTCTTTACGCTTAAATATTTTATGCAATGTTCTTTCGCCATGAAACCTGAAATTTCCTGGGTTCCACGAGCGAACGCAAATTGATTCTTCGAAGCTTATCCAGATAAAGAAAAATCTTTGGGTTTCACATAAAATAAAATATAGTTCCGTGACCCCACTCCCGGTAAATATGTCACGTAAAGTTCCCAAATGCACGCGAGTGCAGGTTCCAGACCTCAACAAGACTTGGGGGATTCCATAATTTTTCCTCGGCCCCGAACCGAAAGTATGTGTTGTGTTGCGGCCATGTTTCTCGCTTGCGTGCGAGTGCTTCAGTCACGGCGAATGGGAATCATCCAGTCATTAAACATAGCACGGAGCCACTGTCATTCCCCCCAAGCTCAATTATTATCCCGTGTAGTAAACGAAGTCATTTGGTCATCCTGCATATCCCGTTCCTTTTTACGCTTTGGCCGGGTGCAAACAAAGAGTTTCGGCCTCCTGAAACACTCTTCCACTACTGGTTGGAGTGACTGATTTCATGACTTTCTTTTCAAGAGATTAGCTTTGTCTCCCGTCAAAAAATTGCGTTTTCTCGTGTCGGCGTCAAATATGATGTCCAGGATGACATGACAACCATTCACTGAAAATGAAAGGTCGAATTTTTCTCTTTTCTCTGCATATTTAATTCAAGAAAATGCGATTCGATTAGTACCTATGACAGGATTGTGTTAAAGATAAGCAGTATTTTTCTGCGATAAATAAAAAACAGACACAATATGTTGTACTTCCACGATTAAAAATCAGTTTGAGCTTTAGAAAAGCGAATAGACCTCATTAAACATTTATATTTGCGCATAATTTAACTCTATTATTTTTAATTCACTATTAACTTTCTTGACCTTTTCAGCTGAAAAAAAAGTTCCTCTTAGTCATCTTTAGTTTACAATGAATTTCTTTCATTAAAACATTTCCTGGAATTCCAGAATTAATTATATTATTATTATCAATACCTGTACTTTAACCAACAGTCAGAGTGTGGCTCCCATCCTAATCATTGTAATGACTTCGTTACACTGCTACTTCGATCAAGATAACTTTTCTAAAACCTAATTTTTCTACGTTGCACTCCATTTGGTTCTAAAACTAAGCCTAACGTTTTGAGAGTCCCATGCACTCGCAGAATACTCTAGGTGGGGCCTCACTTGTTATGGTGTAGAATTTACGCCCTTGTATCAATCCGTCCCTCCACCTCATCCATAATTTTTTCCTTCTCTTGACTCATCTTTCCTCAATTCCCACCTCCCTTTTCCCAATTTTTTTCCTCCCGGACCCCTTCGCTCCCTTTTTTCTAGGCAGACGTGCCCATTCCCTCTCGAGCTAAATGCGATTAATTCCCGCACTCGATTCTGTGCGCCCTACTTCCCTCCGTCCGCCATCGCGCTCTCCCTCGCCCGAACCCCACACTCTCTCCTTGTTTCCCTCCACTCCACCCGCCACACCTCTCTCAGACCCCTCCCTCCCTAATCACCTCGCTCCAGCCCCCCCCCCCCCCCCCCCCCCCCCCCCCCACCCCCCCCCCCCCCCCACCCCCCCCC
>WURS02428587.1:0-16057 GCA_011762765.2 Rhinocypha anisoptera | reverse complement strand
GGCGTCGTGCGTGGGGGGGGGGTGTGCCGGGGTGGGGAGGAGGGGGGGGTGGGGGGGGGGGGGGGGGGGGGGGGGGTGGGGGGGGGATGATGAAATATAACAGAAGAGGAAGACGAGTGAAAGCGGAAGAACGAGAACGGCCGAAATGGCACTTTTTGTTTCAAATGGCGTCCTCTCCGAAAGAAACGGGGTGGTGAAGATTAGATAAGGCCTTCCTTTTGTTTTTTCCGTTGCTCCGCCGTGAGTTCTGAGATGGATGTGTAAAGAGAAGTGTCGCAAGAGATTGTCAGGAGGAAATTAATGCAAAAAGTGCGTGCGTGTGTTTGAGGAGTACACACACACGCACAGCAGTGCGCGATTATTCGCAGACGAAAGTAGAGCGTCCGAAGGAGAAGTCCGATTCACTTCGGGGAAAAAAATAATTGGTCCATTTTATTTTTATAAATTACTTTCTCTGTAACACTATTCTCTTTCAAAATATCAAATGCCCAAGGAATCCACGCCCACTTATCGTTCGCTGACTCAAGATTCTCTTTTCTCTCGCCAACATTGAGCGACATCGTGTGAATCATTAATGGAAGAAAAGCTCAGGGCAGAGTAAAAAAAATGTGGATTACAGGGAAAGATTATCAGAATGAATATAAGTTGTATGTAGTCAAGTCGACTTGGCAGTTTTTGATGCATTTAAAGGCTTAATTGAAATCCTTTTTGCACATCTCACCAGATAATGTGTAAATATAAGAAGACTCAACTAATAATATAGAAACTTTCAAAAAGGAAACTAATTATCTTTTGGTTTTACTTTTCAAAACGGATATATTGATGAGCTCACTACTTGTCAGCAGAAAATTCACTCATTTAATTATTTACTTTTTAGGCATTAATGCAAGCTCCATTAATTTTTACCCACCTAATTTTTTGCTCACCTTAAGGAAGCAATGTACATCATACACTACCAATTATTTAACCTTATTATCCTGTTTTGCCCTTTGGAGCCGGAAATATAGAAAAAAGAAATCATCCCTAGTTTTTGTTTTAATTATAAAATTTTATTTCTCACTTTTCATTTGCCTCACTCTCTTAGGCATCTCTTCGAACTATTCTATTGTTTCATTCCGTTTGCTAAAATAACCAGTTTGATATCACGTTTTAATACTGATGACACCCCTAAAACTTTGGCTATGAAATTCCGATGTCAGTGGTAAAAAAATTTGGATTTCTACCTCTAAAATATGACATAGCTGAATAGTAGCAGCAAGTGGGACATGCATAACTGTGGATATCTTCCAGGAGTGGGGAAATATATCTGAATTAGGTTGAGAGAAGAAATTTGATTGACAAATATTGAATGATACTGGAGCATATTGATTCTGCAGATATGGATTTTTAAAATGGCTAGTATTTTTAGCAGGACGAAAGTAAACTATAAAAATGAGGGAGATAGGGGGAGGGTATATAATAGGAGCAGGAAAAGTTGATTAAGGAAATATGTGGTGAGGAAACGGAATGATAACGCAAAGGAGGGATGAGGGACACGAGAGAGAGAGAGGGCGGGAGAAAATGGGCAAGGGAACGGGGGAGCGAGGGACTGGATGGAAGGGAGGTTCGAGGAGTCGAAAGCGCGAAGTTATCAAAGGCCTAGGATGTACCGAACATAGCTGTGGGCATGAGTTACAAGACTTAAACTCGTTATTCCTGAAACTTTCAGTTGTAATGGTATTTTATTTCCTTTGGCGGCGGCGAAATCCTCTCGGGAGAGCATAGACGCCGTAACCGCACAACTCAAGCGTTGGCAGAAAATTTTATCGGTTGCCGGAAAATCGATGGGTTTGAGCCCACCTTGTTTAGGTAGAGGGGGTGTCGATATTTGACGGCCCTGCATCAAAGATTTGCACCACCTGTGCATTTCTGATTGGAGTTTCAGTCGTAAAATATCCGTATAATATAAATGAAGAGGGCCAACGTTAAAAAAATGAAGCTTCATGACTGATAGTAACGCTAGACATGTATCTCCGGTTTCCACCTAAAACTAATGCATTTTGCTAAGATAATTTGTTTATGTATTCCTTTTGGTTCTAAAACAGTTAGAATGCATTTAAAACAATCATTTCAACTTGTTTGTGAATGACACTTTTAAGCTTACATAATCTTCTATGTAAATTTTAATAAGAATTGTAGATACGCATATTTATCGTAGTATAAAGGTAAGTATTTATTTATCTCTATTCTATTAAAATGTAAAACCCACTGCTACTAGAAAAAAAAAACAGATTAGTATAAACATTCGGGCTTCAGGTTACTTTGTTTTTGCCGAGGCTTCTGTTTGAAAATCTATTTTCTCGTTTTGAGGATTATTCAGAGATCCTAATTTCCTCCCAGGTTTGTCAAACAGTTTGAAATGATCTCTTCCGGTGTATCACTCGCTCCAGGTCAGTCATGATGTAATTGAAAACGGTACAACTTTTTAAATTACGTAAATAATTAAGCATAGATATTTTCATGCACAGATACACACATATATTTATTTATATTAATTTATGTATAACGTTTGACAAACGATCGAGAGATCCGTGGTTAAAATCCCGGCTGAGGGCAAACTTTTTTCTTAATAATCGATGGATTTCCATCATCCTCACAGTATCCACATTTTTTGTTCATCTTTTCCGTACTAATGTGTTATTATCTCTTTCCGTATTTCCTATTATATATGTATGTATATATAACAGGAAATATGTATATATACATAAATACATGGTTGTCATTTATATATATAAATATTTATATATATATTATATAAATAATAACAAATGAAACTTTTTTATGGAACACCTTTGTTTTCACCTATTGTCTTCCATGATGAATTTTGAAGTTTCTGCTGAACGATTCGTTTTTATCCACTCTCCTTTTCTCCTTGCTTATAGTCTTTCGCTTAGTAGTAGTATTTTTGTTTACAGGGTGCTTCGACAGCTTTGGTCATTTCGCACCACTTCAATTCATAGAAAAACCCATCTGGACAAACACAACAACCATGCTCTGGGCGGGATTCAAACCCGCGACCTTTGGGTTAGCCGGCGAGCACGCTACCCACCAGGCTAACCCGGTCGGCCTTTCGCTTAACTCCCTTAAGTAGAGTGGCCTAAGGAGGAGTAGGTTTCCCACTCGACCGTGGATCAATACGTATGGATGTAACCATTTGACGCGCGCATTAAAAATAAGTCCCCACCCTTAGTGTGACAGATAAGACCGGATCCCGAATGTAAACAAAGGCGATTCGCTGTGGTTCCCTGAATTTCATTGCCGATGTCGCGCTTTCATGGGTCATTACTTAACCCCCACCGCCTCTGCCGTCCGTGATTTTATCCCTGCCCCAACCTCCACCCCTTTGTCTCCAATATTTGCCTCCCTTTATTCTCCGCAAAACAGTCCCACAGTCCGGACTCCGCCTACTCCACGTACACCACCTACTCGCCACCTTCCTTCCTTCTTCTCCTCCACTCCCCCTCTCCCACGTATGCATCACATGGCGAGGGAGAAAGGTGAGCGATTGGTTGCCATAATGTCCGGGGTGAATCCACGAATACGCAGATGCCAAGAGGCAGGCGAGGTCGAGGGGGGGGAGAGAGAACCACAGCGAAGTCGTCCGCCCGCCGCGCCGTTGCCCAGAAACGCGAACGCCCTGGGATTGAAGGATCCCTGATTATGGGATGGACTTACTGATAAAATCTTTCTTGGATGTGGGTATAATTTGTGGCTCTCCATTATGGTGAAAACACGGACGAAAACGATTTGCGATTCCACGGAACATATAGTCATTTTTCAACATGTTTCATTACAATTCAGCATCTTTAGGAATAAGTGCCCGCCGTTAAAAAACGTGACTTTTTGTTGTCTCTGCATTTTTTTTGTGTTTAAGGCGATCGCTGACTAGGCTATTTGGCTGCGAAGGCTATTTCGCAGTGACCCTGCTGGCGAAACTGTTGTCCAGTCTAGTAAAGGATCGCGGTGAACGCCCGGAAAATGCAGAGAACATTTAGTATTTTCATGGGTTTTGTATGCTTACGTGTTGCTCCATGGGACGCCATCATCTCCAAGGAAATAATGCACTGATTTATTATTATAATTTCCCATTAAAAATAAAGCCACGTCGCGATTAGGCCTCCTATACCGCTTCACGGAAATATTTTACCCGCGAACTTTATACCTGTATTTTTCCACCGTTGTATTTCCGCTCATAACATATTGCTCCCCCTCATATGGGCGATGTCTGCTCCCACCAATCTGGCTTCACTCAACAGTATTAAAAAAATTTTCACCTAAATAGTTCAACTCCGAGTCCAGTATCTTCGAACTGCTTCCGAAGATGTCATTGTATACTCACTTTCTATCGCTGATCTCCCTAACCATATGTCAAAAACAGATTTAATATTCCTATACAGCACCATTAACTCCCTACACTGACTTCCTCCAACTGCTCTCCCCCACTCATCAATTTCCCCGTGTACCTTCACGACTCACCCGTACACACACACTCATCACTCCACATGCCCACCCCACAATTACTATCAATGATTAAGCGCTCACTTTTCTTTCGCCCCTCCCCTCAAATAGTAAATTCACTTCCTCACAACATAGATCCGTTTTCACTTTTCTCCAAAAAATTTACTGACCCTACCCTTTCCCATCTCTCTCCTGTTAATTTGTTTTTTTTTCTTAATGGTTATTTTTTTGTTTATGTTCGACTGTGTGCGACTTGATTGGTGTGTCATTTGTTCCACTCTAAAACGGCCGTACAGCTGTATGAGGTACTCTTTCTTTAAATGAATAAATAAATAATCACTGTTGGGTTTCCACCAAGAAGTGGTAGATTATGCGAATAGTATAATGAAGGATCCTCTGATACTACTAAACGCCAAAGGCACGGAATTCGTGAAGCAGTTAAAGGAGAAGCACCTCGTTTTTTCCTCGTAAATTTTATTCACGACCTAGGTTTCGACTTCTAAATGATAGCCGGGCATGTAGTCGAAATGTAGGTCGAGGATATAATAAAATTTACGCGGAAAAACGGAGTATTTATATTTTAACGTGGATCGCCTCCACAAAGTGGCGCCTGAAACAACTGAATTGTGAAATAATTCAATTTCGATGGTCGTTAGTATAATAAACAACTCCTCTTAGCTCCTCATACCTTCTACACGTCCTCAATGAAGCTAAAATACATATTCCTATCCTCCCATTGCCCCACGTACATAAACTCTACCGTCAACTACGGTCTTCAACAACCTTTTAATAAATCACTTTGCCGGCCTTCTTCGTCTTTATCCATACAGCACCCTCCTTTCCGTCTTTTGCTACCCTTTAGTTCATTTTATTTTCTGAGGCAGATTCAAATTTTTAAAGAAGTCGTAGTAACCCAGTGGGTAGAGGGAACGTGGGAATATGGGTTCAAGGTCCATTGGACTCCTTCGGACACCTGAAACTAAACCCAAACTCGGTGATTTTCTGCGTGCCATATTTTTCCGTGGGAAACCACAGGGTCCCTCTTCCCTGACGTGTGAATTTTCACACTCCACTGGGCTCTTCCTTCGCTTATCAAATCAAATTTACGGTTGAATGAATTTAGGTTTCCTCCACATTTCAAAATCAGACTTGGTGTGGTCCACACAAAAATCCTCGAAGCTTCTCCCCCGACTTCAACGGTTGCTAAGGTGGTCAAACCTCAACACTGAACTATGGAGACCTAGGTCGCGAAATGAAACTTCGCGTAGGCTAAAAAAACACAGTTAAATGACACGAAAGATAGATTGATGGACGAGTGTGGAGCTCACCTTAACGACGTGTGAAATTCACACAACTGGGAATTGGGAGAATGGGTTCCTCTCCACGTGACGCCTGTGGTCTAAGAGCAAGATTAAGCGCCTATAGAAAATCACAATCCCCTTTTTGTGTCGACAAGACCAAGCACAGAGGACGAATTTTTTCGCCATAATCGAACTAAATACTTATTCGTCATTGTTGATTTAAGTCTGTCATTTTCACCACTTAGGTATCGCTAGACAATCCCTGGAAATTAATATAGAGGGCATTAATATGGAGATAAATATGGAGAAGGCATTTAAGAGTTGGAAATTTTTTGTTCTTGCTTCTAGTCTCTTAAACCCCAATAAATATTAGAAAATAAGGAAATTGTCATATTAAAAGAACGGACATGACGAAGATGGACAAGTGCCGATTCTAAACAGAGAGAATTCAGCCAAATCCAGCATTCGAACCCGGGGCTTTTGCCGGTCGTAAATGCTACCAATTCCACCACCTAGTAAACACATTGTAACTTAGGAACCAGCGGGGATTTAAACAACCTTTGCCCCGACTTCCCCAGGAGACGACGTTTAATTGTAACTTACCACCATGGTAAAAGAATGCCCACAGGAGTGAGAGAAAAATAGTATCTTTAATAGGCTGTAACGTCTGTTGTTTTGTTGTCATTGGTGTTATTTTGTTGTTATTTACGATATGTTGTGTGAAGCTTTAAAGGATGAATTGTCAAAGGTTTGTTTGAGTAGTTACGTACGGAAGAGGGGATTGTTGAGGAAGAAAGATTGGATTAAAGACGAGAATTTCGAAGTAAGCGGCAGTCTTTTGGTTCACTCCAGAGGAGGAGAATTGTACTAATAAGTCTGACTTTACGTACAAGTGGAAAGACTCACAGAGCTTTTCGAAAGCCGAAGTTTGAAAAGAGCCCTAAGGTCGTGCACGCATTCACCGATATGGTAACGGCCAACTGGTCAAAACGTAATGCATAAATATTTGAAAAAGGAAAGGGATGGTAACATATAATTATTAGCAGAGAGTTGAAAAAAAATGTAAGATTCCGTGTTTTTCCGGCGAATCTTTTGGGTGACGATTTCTCGGTTTTCACGAGGGGTCAGGTTCTCCATAACGTGTACCGATGTTTCGATACGTGACTGGGTCCAAATCCCTTTGAATTTTTGGATACCTGGATGAAGATTTAGTGAGTCAAAACATCGGAAAACATTACGGAGAACCTTATTCCGTGTGAAATTCAGGCAAATTTTCACCCAGAACACGGAAAATTAATGCGGGAACAGGGAAGTTCATGAAAAAGCGCTTCGAATATTGGGAGAAAAGAGAATTTTTAATGGACGACACTATAAAGGGGGTGGAACTAATTGAATACACCATGAAGCACGGAAGGTTAGTAACGTGTAACGTCTGGCCTATTGTTGTGATGTTGTGTACTGGCCATTGTTTCATTGTTGTTGTTGTGGAGTAGAATTTTGGATGGTTGACTATTGGAAATTTTTTGTTTGGTGTTTGTGTAATAATAATAACGATAAGTCTTTATTGGAGGGCGAAATTGAGACTAGGTAGTCCCTTCTTCCACCCAACTCCTTGTCATAAATATAATGTTGAGTGAATAAGAGATGTTACAGAAAAAAAAAGAAATACAGAAATATTTTACAAAATACGGCAATAAAACAGGATATGAATAATTCCTTAATAACTAACCGTGTAGAAGATATCAACAAGTGCGTGGGAAAAACGTTGGAATAGATAACTTTTATTCTTTACGAAAAACGTGTGTGTGTTCATAATGTGATATAGTAGAGCTAGAGTATGCAGTGGTCGTCGAGTGTCAAGCTTCAGCCAAGAGAGTTTATGTAACTGGTAATATGATCCGATATTTGTAAGTTGAATATGAATCTGAAGCATGCATTGAGGGAGCGCTGGAGCTTCAGTGATAGATCTTGAGATAGGTCCTGATAAGCCTCGTCAGCATAATCCAAGTGTGGCAATATTAATAAGGATATTAACTGTTTCTTTAAGTTGGTAGGGATGATGTACTTTCTTGATTGTTTTAGTTGGTAGGGTTGATAGGGATGTGTAAGGGGAAGAGAGGGGATTGTTGTGGAGGAATAGCGGGGTCTGTTGAGTGCGAAGTAGAGAGATTGTGAAGTGAGAAACGACAGGATAAAGACGTACACTTGGTAGTATGCGGCGTTTTTTTGGTTTACTCCCGAGGAGGAGAATTGAGGACAAATAATTCTTACGTTACAAGCTAATGTATTGGTGGTGAAAAATCGGGGAGTGGAAATGGCAGAGATCGGCCGATGGCGAGGAATAATGGGAAGCAGACGATGAAAGGCGATAAACCGAGGAACAACGAAGGGATGGGGAGAATGAAATGTGACATGTTCCGGCTTTGGCTTGCATGGATACACGCAAACTGAGCTTCCAGGGGTGGATGTCACTAATTTCGAGAGGCGAGAGGGTGGTGGTGGTGGTGGCGACGCGGCGGGAGTCGGCAAGTTCATTGCACTGGCCGAGGCGAACAAAAACGACCACTGCATCCCACGACCTGTTCTCCAATGACGCTCTCCGGAGGGCACCCCAAGGACGTCTTGTGTACACACGGCCGCAGAATCGCAGGCAAGGTCAAATGGGCAGCCCATTCCCCCACCCCCCCTTCCTCTTAAATCCCTCTCCTGAACGGCCATCATCAGTCGCCCGGTTTCCCTCCTCAGTACTTCCCTCAAACTCTCTCACTCTCACATTCTCGTAAACACTCGCCGCCTCGGAAAAAAATTTCCGAACTAAAAAAATGACTTGGAACGACTGAATTTTTCGCGAGAAGTGTCCCACAAACCGAAAAGTAGACGGACGCAACATGCCCCACGCAATTTCAAAATTGTCAAGGGAAACTTCGCATTATTCCGAGCGAAAACACAAAGCTTCAACTTCAACTTCCCTTTGCGTTTACAGCGTCGAAGTCTAATGCGTCGCCGTGCCTAAAATTAAATTTCTCTTTTGAAGTCATGGATTAAGTAAGTATTAAATTAATCATTCCTCGTTGGAACAAAAAATAAATAAACTTTGAAAAGCCCACTTGATAAATTTGACAAGTGGAATTTACAAAATTTATTTATTTTTCTTCCATCGAGGGAAAATTCCACAGAGTAAAGCACGAAACCGAGAGACTTGGAGATTATTCCTTCACAACAAGCTAATGGTAAAACCTTCAAAGAAATATGGTTTACTTAAAATGTACTGTAATGAGCCTCAAACATTTTAACTGATCAAGGATGAATATTCAGGGTCCATAGGGGAAAGGTTACCCAATCATTTTCTCTCTTCTCCTCCACGTTCTCAAGACCGTTCCTCTAAAACAAGTTATTCAGCACATAGGTACCTTTGCAACTCACTACGGCATCTCATCTCGAATATTTGACCGAAGCGCGCGTCTTCTCCAGGAATCGACTCACGTACGACCCCCTGCCCCACAAAACTGTGTAAGCGTTTATGCAATTCGCATCAGTAAGCAGGCAGCCCATCCTAAACTCTTATCTCATCACCCCAACTCAATCATCACAAATCGCGCTGCACTCTCAGCGGGAAGTTTACAATCCCTATCATCCATTCTATGCCTCCGATTTCCTCGAGGGGCTTCCTATTGTGTGATTTAATCAGCTGTTCACTTCCATGGATTCCCGTCTCTTTTCCAGGTTTTTCCCTATTTATAGTTTCCAGATTTTTTAGGCTTGAAATGTGAGTTAGTGCCGAAAACGAGTCTGGCTGGAGATTGTTTAATTTGTTTCAGCGTTCGGCACTTAAATGGAGTGCTGACAGCTTAGATTACGACAGGATTTTGTCATTTTTTTTTGGATGTCGCGGTATGAAGACTTCAAATTCCACAGTTCACCGAATTTGGTCGTCAATTAGGCATAATGTGGCACAAAATTACATATGAATATGCCCCTACGATACTTTTGGAGAAATTCCTTCGTACACGACTAAGGGAAACAAAAAATGTAATCCCACATTAAAGTGATTTTTATATGAAATGGCAGCACATGGTTCTTGCCTACGGTATTGCTGCAAATTTATCGCGATCCCTTTTTATAGTAGCCTGATAATTCGTCGTTCTCACTTCCACTCACCCTCTTCCCGAATCTTTGACCTTCAATAACCAATTTGCCGTAGTTGATGGATTCAGGCGTGACTTCGTGGAACCAGTGTATTGTTAAAATAAACAAACTTTGTCATTCCATATAAAAATAATTTTTATTAACGACCATTATAAGGACATGTCCTGTGATTAGTCAAAACCCGGGTCTTCAATATTTTTTTAAATGTGGAATTACAAAGTTTGTTTTTTTTAACACCAATTTGCCATTTAAGTTTAAATAAACCATGGTAGCGAGGTTGGAATTAAATAAGAATTAGAATTTCACCCCGCATCCAGCTCTAAGGCGGCAAATACAAGATAATTTGGTCAAGACAAATCTTCCAATAAGGAGTTTTTTTCTGGATAAATTTTCAAATAAAAGAAATGAATGAATGAGGAGTAATGTACTAGTTTAAGGTAGGTTTTCGTCAATTCCATTTTAGAACTACCGATACCATCCTTAACCAAAATCCCTTTGCAACTCTGCATAATTCCACTAGCGAATTCCCGACTACGACTGTCTTAGGAGAGTAAATGAAGGTTTATTTACAGGTTAAGATTGGTTTTTGATGAAATTGAAAAGAAGATGTTTTATCCTTTTTTGAACTCTGTGGCCTCAGCCAATAATACAGATTAGTGTTTGCAGAAGAAGTTTCACAACAACAAATTATCTCACTCAATATTCAGACACCGCACGATAAGATATCACCCTAGACCTTCTGACCGTGGAAAAGGTGAACACTACAAGCCTGGATACATGCCTTGCTCCACCAGTCGTTTTCCCGGAAGACATGGGGCCTTAACCTTAACAAGTCAGCAACAATTCAATGTTAAAGGGTGAATAATAAATAAATAAGAAAGAAGGGAAACTTGAGGAAAAGATTCGGGTGGAAGACCAAAGGACAAATTAAAGGCATAGGGCATTTTAACATAAGACAAATTAAAGAAGGATGTAATAAGGAAAGTCCATCAGGAAGTAAGTGAATAAACACTGTTGAGGATTAAACTGAGCGGTGCAAGGTCAACCAACTTTCGGGCTGAAATTACGAAGACGGTAGTCGAGTCACTTAAGAAAAGATTAGGACTTCTTGACGAATCCGTTTTCAACCGAGTAACATCCAGCAGAGACTGAAATAAATTCAGACAGGGCATCCGCGTATTCTTATTAATTAGAGGAGCAAGTTTGCGGTTAATTTCCTCTAAGCTTCCATGCCTTGAGCAAACTCTCCTTCGAAATTCCTGTGAATGAGTTGTTGGTTATCAGGCGTAATGCAGGGGGTGACAACGAATAAATATTTACTAAGTGCTATTGCGGGAGATTGTGAGTCGAGATTGACCAATCGTCGCTTTTCAGCTGGCAGCGAAAAGCGAGATCCGCTTCTTCCATTTATGCAGATTGCAGTTTATGGTCGGGTGCTAACGTATTTACTCGCAGCTGTGAGATGTGAGGTTGCGAATTTACACATGAATAAGTGTCCTTCTGAATCACTTACCTGTTCTCGATCATTTTATATCGCTGCAAATAACATGTTGATTACCGAACGGAAGCGAAAAAATTTTCTAGCTTTCTCATAAATATGTTCTTGAACCTATACGGAAGTAAAAATAGTTCATTTGAAAAGAAGATACTCAGGGGAAGTCCTTAGTTTCAACCCACAACTACCAGGCAATAACAGTGTTGACTGGGTAGAGATTTCTCTCTGCAGCTTTATTTCAAGTTAGCACCATCCCCAGTGGGTTTTTTTCGCCTTCGGAAATTGATTTAAACTTAATAGGACAACACGAGTTTTTCGCGGAAAGAATCGCGGATTTCACTAGCAATGGCAGTAATAGAGTAAAAAGAAAACGTGCATTTCATATGCGCCAATATAAATATTCGAAAATAATTTCTAAATCACTAATATTATTTGTAAATTTACCATTATATGGATCCGAAACCGGTCCATGAGGAAGGCCGATAAACATAGAATGGAGGCTTTTGAGATGTGGGTTTGGCGACGGATGGAGAGAAGGTGAGGTGGACAGAGAGGAGAACGAACGAAGAAGTTTTGATAATGGTATAAGGGGAAGAGAGACGTTTGCTGCGAGAGATCCATAAAAGACATGGAAGGTGGATGGAAGGGGTACTCAGAGACTCAATGGGTTGTTGAAGGTCGAAATAGAGGGTAGAATGTTGGGTAAGCGGGGTAGGGGTAGGAAGAGAATAGGGATTTTGGACAGAATGATAGGGGGGTAGGAAGTATGCAGATTTGAAGAAGGATTATAATTAGATGTATGCGGCCAACCTAAGCTCAGATTCATCAAAAACCTACCTTAACCGATAGATTACCCTTCATCATCATCAATTATTACCTTCAATTCAATGATAAATAAACTGAGAAATGATATACTGAGAAACCGCCAATCCACGCCATATTCTCTGAAATATTATTTTTTATTGATTTTCTTATTATTGAAATGATTATTAAAATAGTATTATTATTGATTGATTGATATTGATGATTATAATTTTACAGTGAATTTTCACTATAAAATAACGTCCAAATCAAAAGCTATAGTTTCTCTGGTCAAAGAAGATGCAGATAAATGGAATTTTAAAGAATTGGGAATTTTAGTTTTGACTACCATCCAAAAAACTACGCTTATATAAATATTTTCCTAAATACATATACGTAAATCACTTATTAAATTAATCGATCATTCGCTCCCTTCTGTCGCCAGCCCCCGCCGCTCGCTCGTCCAAGATGAACCATTCGAAGTAAACAATCGATCTGGTCGCATAATTCTAATTCTGAAACCGGATGTTGTCGAAATATATAGAATGACATACAATTCATGGAATAAATCACGTGATAAAAGACGAAATTTTTGCATTATAACGTGAGATGTTCGATCGCATAGGACAATGATGGCGAACCCATGGCACGCGTGTCATAGGTGACACGCGAACCATTTTGGGCGACCCGCATCGACAGATTAAAAAAAAAAGTTTTTCCTAAATGCACATTGTTTTTTCTATTCTTGTTCATTTTATCCATATTTTTTTCGAGATTTGTCTTTGTGAAATGGCATTTAAAAATAGAAAATAAAAGGCAAAAATGTCAATATTTTTTTACTATTGTTGCAAATATAAAAAAAATGATGAATACTTTAATTGTGCGACAAGACAACAGAGTTAAGTCCGGGTTTTTGACACCCCGAGCTGAAAAGGTTCGCCATCACTGGCATTGGGTATTAAAAATGATGACTTTGTTCAGGGAAAGGGTATCAATTCCAATAACATAAAAACACATTTTCGAAAAAATTGCCGTCTTCAGAATGAGGGATTTCGACAGCATATTCCATCTTTGCGTCCTGTTCCATTCCCTAACAATTACATTAATTGCCAAAACCTAAGTAGTGCCAATAAAAAATGTTTCAGTGGATTTTACAAAGACGAGCTCATTATTCGTCTCAGGATTTCTTTGGTCCCCTTGTCGAACCAAACGAGGAAAGAGCCACCATTCGGATCTTTTTGTGCTGGATTCTATCTTTCTCATTCTAATAATCCTTCCCTCCGCCACACAAGTGTATTCGAGTGTCCTATAAAATTCTAAAAACACTTCAAAATTACTCACTTCGAGAGACTACCATTCTAGTCCGTTTGTATTGCTACTCATGTTTTTTCCTCGCAATGCTTTCACAAGCGCGGGGTATCGACTGAAAGTTATCCGATCGACACGTTTAGCCAGTCCTGCGACCCCGCATACATAAGTTCATTCTACTCTTGCTTGTCCTCTTTGAGTCTCCAAGGAGCGATTATGCCGACGGAAAGAAAGCTTATAAGAAATTCGTTTACTGAGGGCTAAAAATTTGGAATCTATTCACTCCCCGTAGACTTGGATCCATTATGGATAGAATTACTGACACTTGATTATTCCATATACATTCATATATTTTTTATACTATTCTTGTGGAAGAACACAGGTGTCAGGAAATCGGGAACGTTTTCAGTGTGCTTAATAAAGTGCTCGCGTAATTCCTCTGGAGCAGGTGGCCTTCGCCGATCCCAGCACCGAAATATATTAACTCTCACTGCGCCTCCCATAAAATTCCAACGCGGCCGTATTCGTGCTGCGAATTCGAAAATTTAAAGGAGCGGCAAGAACCAGCTTTCGTGTGTCAAAATAGAGGGAGAGAGAGAGAGGGGGGGCTGGTCTCGCTGTCAATTACCCTCGCATAGAAAGCCCCGTATGCCTCAGCCGTGTTTTGGACCGCATCGCTCAATGCGGAGATTTAAGTATGTAACTTCAAAATTCACTTCATCTTGACTGCAATGTAAACTGAATATCCGGTTTCAAAGGTGAAGAACGTAATTATACGCGCGCATTCACATAAAGACGCTTCTAATTCTCCGAGTTTTAGTTTGGTCGCGTTAGTTACCGCCAAAAACTACCAATGATAAAATCCCAGAACAAAATAAAAAAACCTTATATTTCCTCGACCGATCAGCAGTTAAAATCTCAAAATATCGTATCAAATTTACAAACCAGCTGTTTAATCTTAACAACTTTTTTCGTGATTCAAATAATTTATGAAATTCAAGAAATTACGGTATTCTAATTCGCCACAGCATAGTTTAGCCTATTTAAAACGACGGAGTAAGAACACAAAATGAATAAGGAAATATATTCCAAGGAAAAATAGATATTTGTGTTTGCTAGCAACTTAAAGCAATAAAAAAAATGATATACGTTTACTGAAACCACACTCAGATCATAATAAGAGTATGTATAGTTTAACTGATGTCTTCATTGTAATGAGGATGAAAAAATTTCCTCCAAGAGAAACCAAAAAATATTCTATGGATGGTAACTTTCGCCCTAATCAGATTTTTTATTGCCCCATCGCCCATTCAATGGCAGGCACAGATTCATAGAGGCACGGACGTTATATGATTTGGGGTGTGTGTATGTATATATATATGTATATATATACATATGTATATAACTACACTTGCAGAAGCACACGAGAAACATAGAACACAAATGAAAGAACACTTACACAAGGATCCGAATTTTCGGTGGTCGAGGCATATCTTTTTCTTAAGAATCGAGGAAGAAGAGATACCTCTTCCTCGATCCTTAAGAGAAAGGTGTGCCTCCACCACCGAAGATTCGGATTCTTGTGTAAATGTTCTTTTATTTGTGTTCTATGTTTCTCGTGTTCTTCTCCAAGTGTAGTTATCCCCATAAGTGTGGACTTTTCATCGTATTATATATACATATATATATATAGTATAGATATATATATGTATGTATGTATATATATATATATATATACTCACACATATATATATATTCACACACAAAATATGTATACACACACGTACATAATACGAAAACAGGGAGAGACGGATTGAGACCAGACAGAGAGTTTTCCCTTTGTAGGGAAGAAGATAGTGTGGAGACGCCGTGAGATAAGCCACTAGCGGAGGACGAAGGAGAGATGCACTAGGGAGGGAGAGAATCATGAAATCAACCCGAAATTAATTTGCAGTCGTAATGTTGCGAAGTAAATGATAATCCCAGGGGCCAACCGACGAGAAATTTATGAGCGGACACGCGCTCAGTCTCCCAGGGAACTAGACGAATTAACACCTCCATAAACGCCGCGGTCAATCTGAAGGTTGGTCTCCGAGACTTTAATGTCTGCACTCAATGTACGGTCATTTGTGCGTGAGGCATCGGAGCCATGCGTCGTCAATCAAAAGTATTAGTTAGCAGTTTACACCGGTTTGCAGCGGATCCCTCGGAGCCATCTTGTCACATGCCGGTCGGTCTCCCCGCCTTCGTGGTTCCTAACCCCGATTGCTTTCCAACGCCCGTTTCTCACCGGTCATCCTTGGCCTACCTGTGCACGACCCGTCTCTAGTGTTCCTTCTAATTCAGTCATCATGACTCCAGATCGCGGACTATCATTTTTCCTGTTATTAAAAAATGTATTCCAGTACTGTTCACACGTTCACGTGCATATATATATATATATATATAAATAGCACATGAGTTGACTCAAGTGAGATGATGATTTTCACACACAAAAGAACACAAAAAA
>WURS02428576.1:0-16058 GCA_011762765.2 Rhinocypha anisoptera | reverse complement strand
CCCCTCCCCTTTCCCTCCCCCTAAAGGCCACCCCGCCCCGTCCCATTCCGTCCTGTCATAGGGCCAAAAAACTCCCTACGGCAGGAATGGGAAGGCTAGGGGGAAGAGAGGGGAGGGAGGTTGCATTGAGATATAGAAAGAGATGGGTCACCGAAGTAAGTCGTGGGTGCGGTTCGAACGGAGAGCAATTGCATGCGGATTGCAATGCGGGAATAATTTGCAGTCTCGGCGGTGAGCGCTGGAGCGGTGACGAGAAATTCTGTGTTAATATTTTAATGAAGTTCTCGGTTTATCCATTTGTGCTGTTCGAGCTGTTTGGATTTATTTCCTAGTCTTAACTTCGAAAAACTGCACACAAATTGGGGAAGCGAGAACTTCTTTACTGAAGTCCTTAACAAATATTACGTTTGAGATAATTTCTCCCATCGTTTTAAATTGATTAAAAATACCTCCATGACATTTTATACTAATCACAATAGGAGAAACGATAGGTGACTTTCCCTAAGTTATACTTCTGATGAACATATAGAAAACCCACGTTGCGTGTAGAATCGGGAAGTTTAATCGAGGGATCATAATCACAGTAATTTCTTTTTCTTTACCTCCGAGATAGAACCCACGAGAGGGTTTTTGGGATAGAAATTTTAAACGTGTTCTCATGAAATAGCTGTCTTGCAGCTTAGTTCGACCTCTTCTGCCGGCCGTGGCACGGTTTCGGACGCTAGTTGTTCGTTCGGGAAGATGGAGGCAAAGGTATCCAAAATGGCCGGCTGGAGCGCTCGCCGGCGGTCGTCCCGAGGTGGGCGTCATGTGGAAGCGCAAGGGTATTCCTGCGTGTGGAGTTGAGGGGGCGGTGGATGTCCCGGGAAGAGATGAATGGTCGTGTTTACAGCACAATGAAGAATTACACGCGGCTTACCGCTAAATTTCATAGGGCCCCACTAGACGTTCCGCTTCAGGTCCAAGGGAAATGATTTCATTTTTATTTATTTTCTCATTCCACCCCATCCCCCGTCCTCTCCTCCTCCTCCTAACTCATTCCCCACCCCCGGTCGAAGAGAGTGGGGGAGCAGCCGTCCCTCCCCTCCGATGCGATTCTGAACCTCTCAATTATCGCATTCGGATCGTCTCAATGTCCGTCAGCACATTCAAGTGAAAATGGAGACTTCAATTCAGAAGGGAATCAGTTTCTCAGGTCGTGAGGGGCGTAAGGGATGAATTATAAATTTGTTTTTAGAAGTGAAATTTTTTGAAGCCGAAATTCCGGCTGATAAAAACGACATTGGAAATGTACGGAGAAGGACGCATGGACAAAAAGGTTTTAGAACCGGAGTGCTTAAACTGAATCGGTAATTGAAAGTTAGAAGGAAATAAAATTTTATATTTCCGCATGGTAATGACTTTTTATACACACGGTCTGGGATCAAGAGTTTGAGTAATCACACGGGGAAATTTCGAAACATGTTTTCAGCCGACCGGGTTAGTGCCTGGTGGGTGTAGCGTGCTCGTAGGCTAACCCAAAGGTCGCGGGTTCGAATCCCGCCCGGGGCATGGATGTTGTGTTTGTGCATGTGGGTTTTTTCAATGAGTTGAAAAGGTGCGAAATGACCACAGCCGTCGAAGCACCCTAATAATCTATATAACCTATACTAATAATAAAACTTTTCATAATTAAAAAGTATTTATTAAATTAGTGTTATAATTTTTTTCATTTTCTCTTCGACAAGGAGAGATCTTACGAAGTAAAACCCGCTGCCGTCAAATGTACGATAATTATGCCGGGTCTCTCAAGAAGCGGAATGTGCCCGCCCCCGGTGTATTTCCGGTCGATTCCCGTTTCATTCCCTCCGGGAAGTCATCTGAATTTCGATAAGTGAATTTTTTTCGTCGTTATGGTGAACAGAACCGTTTCCTATTAAGTGAAATAATTTTTTCATCTCTGCTTCGCTTCGTATGGCTTTCGCGACCCGCCTTCACTTTGGAACGCGAGGCTTCTGCGAGTAGGAACAAATCTGCCGCCGCATGGGGTTAGCCTGGTGGGTGTGGCGTGCTCGCCGGATAACCCAAAGGTCGCGGGTTCGAATCCCGCCCAGGGAATGGATGTTGTGTTTGTCCAGATGGGTTTTTCAATGAGTTGAAGAGGTGCGAAATGACCATAGCCGTCGAAGCACCCTAAAACAAAAATACTACTACTACGAACATATTCAGCACCCACCACTCTCTCTATCGCTCCTCCCCATCTCTCCTCCCCATCGCATACTTCATCGTATATTTTCTGGATAGCGTGAAGAGTTTACACATAGATATGATTACAGTTAAGTGAGAATGAAAAGGTTACAGATAAAAAATGAAATGATATTTATGAGCATGCAAATGCTTAGATGGCACGTTGGTATATTCAGTAAGGCGGTAACTAATTTTACAACATATGAATATTTCTACATCGGCAGCATATATCATTTAGATTTCCTCTCATATCGAACAGTTAGGTCTATTCCGATGCTAATGCGATACAGCACTCCGTTTAACATTGGAGTTCACACCAAAATTAATTCCTCTAATTACCGCTGCTCGAAGAGTGGGGAACTCGGAGATGAGCATACTCACATGGTATTTTAATTGTTTATGTCCCTATAGTTGTTTCGATTATTTTAAAAATATAGTTTATTTATCTAAATATTGACAGAATGTTCTTTTGAGCCTTATCAAAGCTCTCAGCCAAGGAGTTAGACACTTTGACAGCTTCAAATGTGAATATGCGGATACAGGTGTCTATGGCGGTCGTACTGCCATCTGGTGGACACAGCTGCGAACCAAGTGCTGGTAGGAGATTGCCTGGCCCTCGAAATTTATATGAGGAATGATTTATCCTGTTCATGTCACATCTATATAATAAAGTAACTTATATTTGTGGTAATTTACTTACATATTAAAACGAAAGTAACGATACCCTAGCGTTCGACATAATATATTTGGTATATTTACCAGAGTTTTGGCACAGGTAAAGGTACTGACTAATGCTACCCCAATATGTGAATATTTACATGAAAATTGATTTTCAGACCCTTTAGATTCACCTATCAAACCGATCTCATTAAGGCTGAAGATTGTGCTAAGCATGTCGAAAATATGGCCGGAGTGGATTAGTTTTGTATACACCACTGTCGCCTGTCTATTTTGCATATGTCTATTCTGTAAATATCTATTTTTTGTGTCTTTTATGTCTGTGATTTAATTTTGACCTGTTATATACATGCATCTAACATGTCCTGGAACTAATAAAAATATTATGGCACTTAAGGAGAAATTGTTATACTATAGTATATCGGCAATATTGTCTTCAGGGAGTATTGAGATGTGTAAACAATTTTCTATTTCACTTAGACTTTCTTTAATATAATATTTTTAAATTTAATAGGGAAAAGCTTCAATATTAAAAGATTTTATACATTATGTTAAGATTTAGCGAGGAAAATCTAACCTGAGGCTCATCAAAACCTACTTTAACCAGTAGACTACAATTCAATCCACTTATTCTTTAGTATACTGATATTTCCTATCAAGTGCTTTGGCCAAAACCATTATATTTGTACAAGTATTGCAGCATATGGACTTTGTTAAAATATTTGAAATGAGCATTGAAATAATTCATATTTTTGCATAGGAATTCATAACGATGCAAATAAAATGAAATAGTGGTAAAAAATAATAAAAACAACCTGCATCTTGGAGTAGGAGTAAAGGAAGTAACTCTGCAGTTTCCTCATGAAAAATGTGGAAACTGCAGTTACTTCCTTTTCTTCTAGTATGTTGGACTTCAACAAAGTTACGCCTGAAACTGTATTGTAGCATATCATAATCTGCATCTTCATAATAAAATACTTATGGAATTCAAGCATAGAATCCCAAATTTCATGAAAGGTATCATAGAACAATTACCAGTGGATATTAGTGGAATGGAGTAATTGCGAAAGGTACAGGGCACATTAATGGAAAAAAATGTTACATACCTTTGTGGATACATATATGGGGGACTATGAACACATGATGGTGGTTTAAGTGCTCCATTTTCAATATATGTGACCTATGTCCAACATATTCATGAAATAATTGTTGACATTGCTGCACCATGTTGAAATCTCACATGCCTTCCACCAACCCCATATATTATTCTTCAAAGTCTGTAGTCCTTTCCATTAATGGGTCAGCCTTTTGAATACAGTGAAAATATCTACTTGGGTACATATGCCGAAAAATACAATTTCCCCTGTAAAAAAAAAGTATATTCAAGTCAGATGAACAATTGAAGATGTATTAAAACATTTACAAACTCAAAATCATACACTAAAATCATTTCTTTACAAACAAATGTTCCTCTTTGAAATGGGACATATACATTCACCAAGGGAAGTCTGGATAAATAGTGATATAATATTTGAAAATATGAGTGTGATAGTCAGTGTTGAACAACTAAATTATGGGTTTCAATCAGTATGCTCTGAAGATAATCCTTGCTTTAATTTATAGTTCAAGAAATGATATCAGGGAAACCAAATTGAGAAAAGGAGAAATATTACCTCATGCAGTGAACAGCTGAAGTCAAAAAAAGTCAAAGATATAAAAAAAGAACAAAGCACTGCATCCAAAACCATTAATTCCACTGATGATTCAGCCAATCCAGTTATCAAGGTGACGACCTATGACAATAACGCTAACTTCACACTAATGTCTGGAAAATGCAAATGAAGGAATTCGCCAATTATAGGCGCCTCGAGTCACAAAAGTAGTCTTGTGGGGTGGCCTCATCGATGTCATGTGCATGTCAAGAATTTCCATCCTGAAGTGACTGCTGATGATCTACGTAACCATATTTATGGCAAAGTTCCAAGTTTGAGTGAGTCTTCATGTGAAATTGAACAACTAAAAGTAACTCGCAGCAGTTACGCATCTTTCCGAGTCTCAGTTAGCCAGGACTTACAGAAAACCTTACTCAATACCAACTTTTGGCCCGTTTTTTAGAAATTATTTTCAGAGACCCGGCCCAAAATCACCCAAGGGTTAATGAGTTGTGTAAAGGCTTTACATGTTAATGTTCAGTCTCTACACAACATGCTGTTGGAACTGGTAGTATTTGCTTTCGACCATAAGGTAGACATTATTTGTATTAACGAACATTGGCTAAACTGAGATGAAGAGCAATATTCATATCTATGGATAAGTTACTTCTGATGCCTTCTGCAGGTCTACATTTAAAAACAGTGGTGTTATATTACTAGTTAATGAAAGTTTGTGCCTTGATGCAGTTAACTTTAACTATAATTTTCTTAATGAAGATAAATTGTTTGAGTCATGTGTTATTAGGATTAATTTTATAGATTACCCAGCTACAATTGTTTCTCTTAATCGTTCACCCCTGAGTGATTTTAGTGTATTCCTAGGTAAATTTGAAAGGTTACTTGAAATCATATTTTATAATGAACCACCAAACCAAAATTGTAACCATTTTATCATCATAACTGGTGATTTTAACGTGGATATGTCTACTAATTCCTTCTCCCTTAAGGATTTTCTCTCTCTCTTAAACTCCTTCAATCTCAGACTGTGTAACAATAATGCATCTACCCGGGTGACAGACCATTCCCAAACCCCATTGGACACCATAATCACCAATTATGATATTAATTTAGTTGAAACTAATATTGTACAGTGTGATTTGTCTGATCATTTTCCGATTCTGTCTACTTTTACACTCCCAACATTGGCACCTGCAGAGTATCATAATGTGCAATCTTTCTCAGAAGATAATGTCTCGCAATTTCTTGATATACTCCATGATGATAACTGGTCTACTGTCTACTTAGAAAATGATTTTAATATCAGCTTTAAGAATTTTTACAACAAATTCGTTACTATTTTAACATCTCTTTTCCCTCCCTTTATAAGAAGGTAGTTTCTGTCTCTACCAAAAAAACATGGGTGAATGACAACATTAGTTATCTCTCTGCTTACATTAAGAACCTGGCCCATCGATGTAGGAGAACTAATAGTGATGGATTAAAAACTCAATATAAGTGTCTTAAAAGACAGTATAGAAATTTGATTAACACTGCTAAATGTGTTAATAACCATTATTGAATTTTGAAAGCTGAAAATGAAATCAAGGAAATTTGGAAAATCATAAACAGTTCTAAAATTCATGGTCCTAACTATCCTTGCAAGTGAAGGACAGCTCTGGTAAATTAATAACTGATTTCTCACTTTTCAATGGGTATTACACTAAAGTTTCAACTACGTATGCCATCTTCTAATGATCTGCTTTCTTTTCATGAAACCACTAATGTGGCCAAATCATTTTTACTCTCTTCTTGCACTGAAACTGAACTAAGAACTAGCCTACATTGTGGTTCATAATTCAGATCCGGCATTGCCAAAATACTCAACTTTCAAATTAGTCAATCATATGCTTTAAGTACTTCTATTGTTTCTAATTAGTGCATCACCCCAAAAAAGCATATTCCCTGAACCAGTTAAGGTGGTTAAAGTTATTCCTCTTTACAAAAATAAATGTTCAATTCATGATATGAGTTCTTATCATCCTTTATACATACTTACCCAATTTGCTAAAATCTTTGAAAAAGTGTTTTATAACAGGCTGATTTCTTATCTTGAATCTAATAACCTGCCATCACCTTTTCAACATGGCTTCCGACAAAACATGTCTACTGCTACTGCTATTTACCAATTAACTGATAAAATACTGACTGCATCAGACAAAAAATGTGAAGTGATTGCAATGTGCTTTGACTTTTCCAATTCCTTTATTATGTTCAGCGTCATAAACTCTTAAATAAACCTTACACCTTTGGTATTCCGGGTGTTTCTCACAATCGTATTAAATCATATTTGTCTTCTCGAAGGTAGGTTGTGGCACTAGAGAAAAATGATAAAAAATACTACTCTCGTGAGTTCATTTTATCACAAGGTGCCCCTCAAGGTTCAGTATTGGGCCCTGTACTTATCTCTTGTGCATTAATAACCTTCCAAATGTTGTATCTGATATAATGGGTAATCATCACATTGTTTAAGCCTATGATACTAACTTTATCCTTGTATCTCCTTGTTCTTCTGGCAACCATTGCTAGTCAATGGTTGTCTAAATGGTGTGACAATAACTAATTGAATGTGAATATTGAAAAGTCACAGCTGATCCACTTTTCTACTGGATATAAACCACTAAACATTTTTTCTGTGGAGTTTGAAGGGAAATCATCCCTCAGAAAGAATCTATCAAATTTCTGGGTGTCCATTTTGACTCCCATCATTCTTGGGACATACATACGTATTGCTTATTTATCTTCCAAACTGAGTTCTCTATGTTATCCTATCAGGATCATTAGCTCTACTGTGTCCAGTAACATCCTGATACTTTTATATAATGGCTTGTATGGGGCTCATCAACCCAAGCCATAAATATTTTAAAATTCAAAAGAGGGCTATGTTTGATTGCTAATGAAGTCTATCATGCTCCTTGTCACCCGTTATTTAAAAAACTAAATATTTTACATTTATTGTATTATTTAATATTATATTATTAATATTATTGTATTATTAATATTTTATATTTATATTACACGTTTATATCCTTATGAGCTTGATGTGTGTAAGGTCTAACCTTCATGAATATGTAACAAGCTCCATCATTCACAGATATGGTATGAGACAACAAAATGACCTGCATGTCCCATATGTTCATTTGAAAAAAACTGCTATGGGACCCAAGGTCATGGGTCTGAACCTGTACAATAAACTGCCCTTAGTACTAAAAGAGCCCATGAGTACTTCTGCTTTTGCATGCAGAGTAAAAGAATTCTTATTGAGCAAGTGTTTCTATAATATTTAAGAATACAATGAACTATGAACCTGTATTTCAAATTATATTTATTCTGTAATCTGAGTGTTATTGGTTGTTCTTTTTTTTTTTGCTTACTTCCAGCTATGTGATGTTTAGTAATGGTGGTGCCTGAATAAATCTTCCAATATGAAATCGTTGCCCACCCATTATTATTCACTTGTATCCTTTATAACTGCATGTTAATCTGAAACCTAACAGGTTATGGGCCCAGGATATGTTCCGAGTAGTGTGGAATAATTTATGGAACCGGCAAAGTTCTTAGAAAAATGCAGACCACATGGTGATGTCGGTGATAGTTAATGTTGATTAGCTTATTTTTTTTTCTAAGAGGCGCCGATTAATACTCTGTTGCCTTTTGGGTGGAGAAGAAGAGTTTACAGTCATTGTAAGAAGTGTTTCTCTATGTAAATGAATACGTCAAGTACTGAGACAGCACAAGCGAACTCGCAGCACACACAAGCAGGGATGGGTTTGCTACCTATGATCAAGAAGAATTTGCATCAAGCCCTCTGGATATAGCGATTCATAAAAACAAGGGGATGGAGGTGGGCGCAGAATGAAATACATCGTACCTAGATGGCGGATGTCTAATCGGCCTTGGTGGCAGATTAGAAGTCCCCATAGATGGTAGTCAGGATGAGAAACAGTCCAATCGACAATGAATCCCTTGTCCAAGATGGAAATATTTCTTACAAAACATGTCTAGGAAACAGTCCATTGTCATCACCTCAGTGGACGATAATCCTGTCCTGGAGTGTATCAGCACCTACCAAGCGATACTAAATTTAAAAACAAAGGCAAGATCTTTTGAGACGAGGTTTTTGCATGGAATGGGCCTCTGCTCAAATTAAAATTGGCTCCCATTCGAGGAGGAAAAGACCATAGATATGGGCAACTAATCCCAGACTTCGATAATGTGTGCATCTGAGAATTCTTTAGAGCTTCATGGGAAATACTGCTACATTAAACTCAAGAGGGGAAATTTGACCCGATGTAATGGATCCCAGCAGACGTTCTCACCCAGCACTTATTCTTTACTGCAGCCTTTTTGTCTTTAGACTTAATTTCTTAATATCTACCCTGCACTCAACAAAAATACACTCCAAGAGCTCTTAGACCTTAGACAACATGAAATTTTCTATTTTTAGTGTCAAGCTATAAGGGATGCGAAAGAGATTGTTGAAATCCTTTGTTGATATTTTGTCGACCGATGTTAATTCAAAACCAAACTAGAATGTCATTATAAGTATTTTATGTGATCTATGGCCTTACTATGATAAACTTCATGTTTCAAGAAAAAAAATTTGTAAACCACATATTATATCTCCCACTGATGGTTTCCTCCCCCTCTCCTCCCATTATTTTCTGCTGATGACCGGAGCTGACAGCAGTTTCTCTTCAGCTCAGGTGGGGCAACATCTTTATGTCCTTCCATTCATCCATGGTGGCAGGTAAAAAGGGTGTCCTTCCCTCCTCCGAGAAGGAAGTTTCCCGTGCAGTGAGTAGGGTTTGACTACCAAAGCCGTCCACACCAATTGCCAACAAATAGGCTATCAGGTAGTGGTAAAACTTCTTCATTCTGGAGAAGGAGGGAGGCTCAGGAGAAACTAGATCTTGGAATCAGATGATGAACGTGCAGGCAGTTGGGGGGAAAAAACTTGGACTCGGCCAGCACTCAGTAAAAATAAATATAGTAAAATATTGATAATACTAATAATAAACATTTTGTTCAAAATATTAAACTAGATTAATTAATTAAATTGTGAGAATGAACATACTCTTAAAAGCAACAAGCATTTATTGAATTGTAGACACTGTAAAAGTTTATTTATTATTGTCATCCTTACAGGGAAAATGAGCATGGTGTAACTATATTGACAAAAATATTTCATTTTTTGAGTAAAATAAACCAATACCAGAAGATGACACTTTGGGATCACAGACTGTAATACAATAGGTAAAGATCATTAGATAACTACTTAAATTTTCATTCAGGTATGTCTTTGATACGGACATGAAACAAACTGATACAGAACCATTACAAACTACAGTAGAAGTCCGCTATAGCAAGTATGGCTTATAACAAGAGTATCGCTATAACGAGTGATCGTTTGACATTGGTTGGTCCAGGTGTTAAAACATAGGGAGTTCCACCGGTTATTACGAGTGGTCATATTACACCATCGATATTATTCGAGTAGATTTAGCCATAGTTGATGTTCGGGTTGCATAACTCGCAGGATTCGACCACGCATTACATTGTCATGCTTCGCGAATCTATGTTGTAAGGAAGGCTTTACAGGAGACTTTGTGGTGATTTTACGAGAGAAGACTGTGATTTTATGCCACAGACTTTCCTGGAGAATGACTGAATAACCTATCTTGGAATCTATGCTCCAGTCTGTCAATTCCTGGTGCTATTTCGTCCTTATAACCGATCGATCGGAATAAAAGAACATATAGAGCGGTGAGCTAGACTTGTAGACAATGCAGGAAAAGGTCAGATGGGGAGGGAGAGACTGTCAAGCAACAGAAGTCCCCTTTTCAGGTTCCTTTTTCATGGACAAGCAAGAGTAGGGATTAGTTAGTTAGAAGTCAGAGGGCAGGGACAAACAAACAAGGAGGAATTTACTTTTCACCAGGTCTAACCCAGAGTGAAGGAGATCCCATCGGTGGTCCCATTTGTCTGTGTTGACCTTAGCAGGATGGCCAATCTCTCGACCCTCCTCTTATTTATAGAATCGTAATTGTTAACCGTAGGTCATAACTTATCTATGATTGTTCATGAAACATTGCCAAAGATACTACTGATGCATGACGTACATTAGTTACAGGTGTGTGAGTTTTGGTGACAATATTTTAAAATCTTTTTAATGAAACGATCTATTTTCAATGTATATGCAGATGGATTGATTCAACTACTTCATGGCTCATTTTTGCCCACTTTTGGTGCTGTTATAAATGCCGAAAGAAGTGAATTTAAATGACCATCGACTATAACGAGTGTGCGTCATAACGAGAGATTTTTTGTCATTTATCAGATCTCATTATAGCGGACTTTACTGTATACACATAACATACTGCAATCCTAGAAAATTTTTCAAGATTTCAGTATTTATTGCATGCTGCTGTTATCGCTTTATGCTGTACTCAGTGAGTACACATTCACCAATTACAATCATTGTAACAACAAGCCTCCTGAGAGAATTGTGGGAGGAGAAAGAGACATATTTCATTTATTCCTTCACGTAATTAACAATTATTCTGTTTATATCAGAGCTGCTTTGCACGAAACTTCATAAAGAATGAAACCTTAGTTAGCTATTATTGAACTCTCTCGCATCCATTGTTTATGTTGCTCACTGCCTCTCCACTGACCAGATTACACATACTACTTTCTTATTCCAAGAATTCAACAAGTCGTATTTTCAGATATATTCTCTGACAGTTAAACTTCATCATGAGAGAGTTCTTCAGACATATGTACTCAATAGTAAAATGAACTGAGTGAATATCTATTTGAAATTTCAGTTTTTACCACTTTGATTAAAAACTAACTTTATGTGAATGCTAAATTATCACAATTTTCTTTAAACCAAAGGCTCGTAGATTGTCTCATAGACCAAGAAATAGGAAAGATTCTGGTAGTATTTTTCAGCTATGTTTTCCATATAAAACTGAATGGAAGTTCAGACATGTTATTGAATTGGTATACTTATTTGGTATAATTATATTTACATTTGGTCCAACTGAATATTATAATGCATCTCACATCACTTTGATGCAATATCTCTGAACACAAGTTAACAGTCAATTGGAAAGAGAAATATCATTCCCAGAGGTAATCTAACAAGAATAATTTACCTAGCATTTGTCCTGTTTCCTATTGAAAAGGGGTCTTTATTATTAAATAAAAAAGAAGACTGCCTGAGTAATATGACAATTTGTCCCAAAATCTAATGAAAATGCACCTCCTAACATCTTCTAGAAGGCTGACAAAATTACGAAACTTGAACTACACCACAGAATATTACCCAAGTCAGAATCTTTCAATGAACCAAATGCCAATTCATTTACTTTAATCTTGTTAAAAAACATTATGCTCAGTCAGATCCAGCTATACAATTTTTCTATAACATGAAAATAATTTAAAAATATATTTTCCACAAACACACTGTACATATATAATGCACAGTGTGTATATATACAACAACCATTATGAAGACAAAATATTTACAATACCCATAATCAACATGATCAAAACTTGATCAAATTACTCCATTTTTATAATTATTGGGAGAGGTTACTATTTGGATTGAACCAAGTAATTCTTGGTTAATATATAACAGTTTTAACAACTGTAATAAATACATTATTCACGTTCCATATGTACAGGTAATATATATTCCTGGGTTTTATTGCCCAGCAATGAGAAAAACAACTTGTACTTGGAAAAAACAAGTGCTCACAGATGAGGGGAATATTATAAATAAGTGGTCAGTCTCCCCCATCCAGCAGCAGGATAAATGATTATGTGCAATGCCAGCCATGGGATACATACATATTTAAGTAACAGCTAACCACTTCAGTAGACAAAAAGTTCTGGGAAGAGGATCTCATATGCTGGTGGCGGACTGTTAGAATTGTTATGTAATGGCACCTGTCCTCCAGAACTCCTTCGCTGGTGGAGGCGGCCCAGAAAAGGTGATGATGAAGCTGCCATGAGCTGTGGAGGTGGCGAGCGTCCTATTAGGTTATCTGGATGTCCCACTGCAGTGGATAGTCGCCCAAATATCTCATTCAGTTTGTCCTGCAGAGCATCATTTTGCTGAAAGAGCCATCAGTTCATGTTATGTCTGCTATGAAAGCTCATAATCGCACGAGAAATGACTATACCTTCCAAGAAGAAGCTTTTGATCTAATTTAATTGAATTACCTTGTTAAATAAGCAATAACAATTTCCACAAACTCTGAATACTTACTATTTGAAATCCAGAACCTTAAATACTACTAAAAAATTAAGATGCTTAACTATAATATTTTTCCTTAGGTAAAGATATCAGGCATAGATTATGTTTGCAAAATTCTGTCACAACTGAATATAATCAATTTAAGTCTTTCGTTACTAATGCCAAGGGTGATTTTTCAATGCAATAGCAGTGTTTATAATAATAAGTCGTGTTTACATGTAGGAGTGGTTGCTGCAAAGGCAAACAACCCAGGTATAAAATGCTACCAACTCAGCGGGACTCCTACCCTTTTTCCAATCAGTGGGGCACTCTTTATTAGGAATTGGTTTGTCCTGATCTCATTATTTCTCCTGGGAATACTTGGTCATGTGTGTTTCATTCAGGTAGTGTTTTTATGTTCTCAGAGTCTTTTTCATGAAAATATTTCTTTGGCAAGGATTTTGATGATGCCATAATCTAAAAAATCCTGGAGTGATCCTTTTTAAAGGGCACTACACTCAAATTGTTAATATCAATGGTAGAATTTAAAAATTTTTTAAATACACTGCAATTTCACAAATTTTATTCTTAAACTCAAAACCCAAGTTTCACCACAGCGAGGCATCAATCCACCTGATAATGGCACGCTGTGGTGAAACTCAGGTCGTGAGTTTAAGAATAAAATTTGTGAAATTGCAGTGTATTTTTAAAATTTTTTAAAATTTCTAAATTCAAGATGAAAGAATTTCACAGAGTTAATTCTGAAACTATCGCTGATATCAATGGTAGAGTTTCATTTACACATTGCAATTGGTCAGGAAAATACAAAAGAAGACTACAAGATAATTGTTTTTAGAAAAAGAACTGGAATAATATACCGTTGACCAAGGACACATGCTGTATGAGTTTTGCAATGTGATGGAGGATCGCATTTCCCGATATGACTCACTGAAAGAAATATCAGGCTTCCACTGAAATGGATCCCAAAAGGGCTAACCTTCATATCTGGAAACTAAATCGCTTCGAAAGAGTTTAGCACATATGTTTAGAGAATTATTTGGAGAGCACAGCATACAGTGAGCATTTATTGGAAAATTTCACCAAAGTGAAAGGGTTAATTTAATAAAGACCCCCTGAAAAATACAGCAAATTAATGGCATGTGCCAGAATAACTACTATAATTTATATTTCAATGGTAGGTGAACATATTACTAAGTTCCTGAATCCATTACAACTAAACACAGCAGTTTATATTATTTTTAAGGAATACAAGTTAGAATACATAGAAATTAAGACGAATTCAAAATCAGAGAGAAACAAATGAAAGATATAGTTATAGAGGACCATGAAATGCATTGAAGGAATGAATATGAATTCATTTAAATACAACAATGGCAATGGGATAATGGATCCATTACAAATCATTTATCCGTTTAAAAATAGATAAGTATACCTTCGTGATGGGTTATACTGCGAAGATATTTTTGCTAACCACGAATATTTATCCACTGTATCTTAAATACACCACTCATTGTTTAAGTAAAATTATGAATCAGGAATAAGGTAACTGCATCTAATAAAACCTATCCATATGACTATAAATTGCAAATTCATCTTTCTTGGTTATCTCAATCTTATATTAGCTTAAGATATACATAGAACATCTTCGACAAAGGAATTATACAGCTTTCACCAAAATAGCATCTTACAAATATATAACTTCCCACATTATGCATATGACTTCTCACCTTTGTTTGTGTTCTAGACACAAGTTCATCAAAATCTGCATTCCGGAATGTCTCACACAGCTGCCGACATCTCTCCTCCTCTTCCCCTTCCCTCTCCTTCTCCCATGAATCAGAGAGAACCTTTTTGATTGCCTCAAAGGTCATCTCCTCACCTGGGTGTTTCTGAAATACAGCACAACACAAATATTTTGATGTTTCACCAGAAGTCAATACCACATTCCTAAAAATGGAAATACTGACCAAAAAAGTTACTTAAATGATGGTTATGCACATTCCAGTTCTTAATTTCATTATGGTGAAAGAACATTTGGGGAGAACATTAAGTAACTAATCCCTAACTAGTCCAATGCTTATTAGGATTAATTTTAATTCTTTAGTTCTAACAGTGTCCCATCCAATGAACCTAATATGTACCCTAGGTTATTGTAAAAATCCTGTAGTGTGCAGTTAATAACTTGTTGATGTTCAATTATTTTAATTATAGCTGCAACAGTAAGGACATTAGCCTAAAGTATTTTTTTCTGATGTAACATCATTGTCTACCAATGTCTCATTGGAACAAACCTAAATGTGGGTACATAAACAAATTCACATTGCACCTAGAGAAACTAAACTAAAAAGTAGAGTAATTTTATTAGAAATTATCATGTTTATGCCAATGAAGAAGTGATTTTTTGTTTTAGTTTGTGTCATCACTTTGGGGGAATGATATTGATTAAAAACTGCATTACATGATTGAAAAGATTTTTGTTTGCTTAAAAAATGCCAAGCATCCTCTAATCTTTTCTTCATCTCTTTCTTAATTCTTGACTTCTAGCTTCTCATTACCTCTTTTAACATCTTCTCTCAATAACAGTTAAAAAGAACAAATAACAGTGGCCAGTACTATCTAACTCCCTTGGCTAACTGTTCCAGCCCATATTCTCTGCCTGCTGCAATTATTTAGCCTCAGTCATATAGAGGTTTACAATGTCTCATCTTCCAATCCACTCTTATCTTTTGCAAAACTTCTATCAGTTTCAGCTTGCTCTACTTTATCAAGTGGTTCCTTAAAATCTATGAAGCATACAAATACATCCTGATTATATTCTACATTCTATTAATGCCTTTACTTTCTTTTCAAAAAGTAAAGCCAATGAAGGATTTGAATCATCCTTAGCAGTGACTAAGATTCTATATCAGAAACCTAATCAATCTAATATTGTTATTTTAAGAATGTATTCATTTAAAATATTCAGAATACTAATCATATGAAAACAGGACCTCTCATTAATGAAGTCACACATTACAAAGAGGAGGAGATGGTCCCTTCCTTATAGGCATAAAACTGTAGACTCTTCTTTAACCTCTCCAGCCGGTTCGACGTACACGTGTACGGACCTGGTTTCTGCTCCCTGTGGCGGTTTGACGTACACGCGTACGGACCTATGTCTCCTTCTGCTTAGGACT
>WURS02428557.1:0-16059 GCA_011762765.2 Rhinocypha anisoptera | reverse complement strand
GGCCCTGGAGGAGTGCAACCAACGACCCCACCCGCCGCCGCCCCTCTCGATCGACCGCACGAAGCTCGCTCCCTCACAAATCTCTCCCCCTCACTCACTCACTCACTCTCTCCCTCTCTCTTTTTTCTCCCTCACTCTCTCTTCTTTCCCTCTCGGAGGGAGGGTGGGTGCCGGATCGCTTGAGGACGACGTGAGACACTTCCGAGAGCGACAACAACGAGCTGTTTTCTCTGTCCGTGACTGCCTCCCTTCATCTTCTCTCCCCCTTCCCGACTCATACACTTTATCCGTTGGTAGAAGAGTCCCCCCCACCCCCTCTCTCGCTCTCTCTCTCTCTCTGCCGCACAGTAAAATGCCAATCACACTCCGCAAGTCGGCAATAAAAGTCAAAGCACTAGAAACATGTTTCAATTTATCAATGCATTCCAACCATTTCAAGATGCTTTCATTAAAAAATATTCTGTTTAAAGTGCAAACCAAAAATATAATTTTCAATTTTTAATATTTTGTTTAAAAATAATGCAAAATCTGTAAAAAAAATAAGGTAAAAAATAAACGTTTACACCACTCCCGGTGTATTGAAGATCAAATCTCTCTCTCTCTATTTCTTCCCGGTGTCTTGGTTTCGTCCCTCGTGGCGGTGTCGTCGGACGAACGATCAACACCCCCGCCAAAAAACGAACGATATCTCACATCGGAAGCACTTCTCTCGCTTCGCTCCGTGAACATTTCCCGAAACATCGTTGGGCGAATAGTAAAAACGACTCCTGGCGTATTTCGCCTCCGTAAGTCTCTCCTCCAATGCCATGGGATTGCTCAGCTTTACTTTTTTTACGAAAGATTTGATGTATTAGGCGTGATGAAAGCATACTCGTATCAGGAACGTCTTCGTGAAGCTTGTGGATATTCATGACGAGAATAACTTTCTAATTTCCAAAGTTTTTTTTATGCGGAACGACATGAATATGGTACAGAATTATTGAACGTTATTGTCTCAGGCGTAACTTTATGGAATTTGCTCAGCATATTGGAGTAAGAGAAACACTTGGTAATTCCACATAAATTAAATTTGTGTGGAATTAACAAGTGTTTCTCTTACTCCAATAATTTAAATGAATAAGATGGATGTCTATGTTTACAAATATAAGTTTAAGAATTTACATAACCTCCTATTCCTTTTAACTTGTCCAAAAAGTTTACTCTCCTTCTCCCTCTTACAGCCTTTCCTCCACAGCTTGTCTACTGCATTCTTAAGCAGCTCTTCATTCTTAAAAATGAAGTACTATTTGAAGAACCCAATTTCTCAGTCTCCTTCTAATGATTTTCAACATTAATCTATCCTCTTTCACAAACTGTAAAACGTCCCCATTCTTCACTTTACCACTATAAATTATTCTCTCCAGGACCACATTTCAAACACACTATTCTCTTTCGATCCATTTTCCTAACCATCCACGTTTCTGACCTGCAAAAAACATGCTACAGTCATAGCTATTCATCAACCTGCTCCTCAATTCCTTATCCATCTTGTTTGTCAACAAACTTTTCATCTTGTTGAAAGCCATCTTTGATATTCCCATTCTTTCTTTAATTTGTTCCTCATTTCTATAATTACTTTCAACTAAGCTACCAAGATATTTGAATCTCTCTTCTTGTTCAATACCCTTTCCATCCAGTCTTGTTCCTTCTTTCCTCTCCTCATGGTCTTGATTTTTCCCTTGTTCGCCATCATTTCATACATCCTTTGTTAATCCTATGCACTGACTTTTGTATTGTCTTGGAATCCTCTGTAATCACTGTCATAATGTCAGTTAACTTAATTTGTAAATTTTATCTGTCTGTCACATATTTTCACTCCTGCCTCCTTTACATCAAAGCTTCCCCAAATTCTTCCAGGTAAATAATAAACAATATCAGTGGAAGACATCATGCTTGTCTGACTCCTCTCCCAACTATTCGCTCAAGCCATTGCCAAATCTGTGACATGATTCGTGCATTTTTTTATCAGTCCTCTCTCTTCCTTTCCTAATTACTCTACTATGACTTTTCCAATACACCCCATCAAACACTTTTTTAAAGGCACCACTTGCTCTCTTTATATAAATCATTCACCAATTATTCTCAATAGTCCTGTTGTCATTTGTCCCATTTCATCTCCTGGAACCAAATTATTCCACTCCCACTTTTCTCCATCTTTCTTTTCACATATCCCTTTCTTGTTTTTATTAATCTTAGCTGGATTTTTGCAGCATATGAAATGAGACTGAATGTCTGGTAAACACTATGGAGTCGGGTGAGGTATGAAAATGATCCATAATCTAAACACTAGTCAAACTAATCTAAAACTTTTAAGTGGGAGTTGCAAGTTGACCTCATTTCTTAGATGATTTCTGGTGTTCTTCACATTTGGCTTTGCCTTTTGTCTTGGGTATTGGCATCATGAATTTTCAAGGCACTCTCCTGTTTTGTATTATCTCAACTATATATCCCATGAAATTCAATAATTTCAGGCATTACTTTGTTGAAGTGCCAGATATCCACATGAAATTATTAATAATTTGTTTTTTCCACAAAGTTGTTATAAAGATAAATTGGTGGAAAAGTACAAGGTGTTATATATATATAATTTTCCATGGATATATATCCAATGCCTTTATCATTAAGATTCTTGATCAGTTCTGTATACAAGTGATCAATTCCTGGGTTCTTTCCTTCTCTTCAAAGTCTGTTTTAATTTGCTTTCCAATAATATGATATAATAATACAATTTACAATAATATTATAATTCATAGCCCACTAGGGCCACATCCACTAGTACATAGTGTGTAACAAACAGTTAGAGAAACACTGCATTCCAATACAAAATTATTTATATACAATAATAATTGCTTACATGGCACCTGATGATGTCAACTTTTTGATGAAGCTGGTCATGATATATTAAAATTACTCCTGTGAAACCGACAAAGTTCTATTTCCTCCATTCCACTCTTGCATTCTCTAAGTCCTTAATAGCATAAATATTGAATAGTTATAAGCGGCATCCTTATTTGTCACCTCTTCCAATAACCATCTCCTCTGTTCCATCATCTACTTTTGCTACTACTTTTTATTTTGTATACATTTCTTTTATGATCCTTCTGTCCTAGTTCAAGGTAGGGTAGCTCAAACTGATAAAAATATTTCACAACAGATGTCTGAAGGCAATAAATAAATCTAGGATTTTGAGATTATAGATGAGAACTAATTGACCACATTACCATATAGGCTATACAAGATGAAAATAATTAAATATTTTGAAAAGCGTAACCCACATACTAACCTTATACATTTGAGATTTTAACATCCCATTTTCAAAGCTATAAAGGAAAATTCATTGCTTACACTGAACAATCATCAGCTCATGAAAATTGTCGTGTCAGTATGGGTTGGGATTTTTTTATCTTACAAAATATCACTTTCAAATGACTGAGAAATCAAGCAATACTTAAGGGTACATTTGTGTGATACGATTTAGTTCTTTGCATATCTATTTTTTACACGAACAGATCCATAACCCTAATGCGGTTCAATGCTTAAGGAAGTTTATCTTAATATACTTGTAAAAATTCCACCATGTGAGACCGGTAATTTACCAAGGATGAAAGAGAAACTGGTGTAATGGAATGTTAAACTCAATGACAAGAGTGGAGAAAGCTATGAAAACAAGGTAAAGTGGAATAGACAGCTTGGATGAATTACGGCTAGTAGAAATTACGTATATATCTGAAGAAGATTTTGTACAAGTCAATCGTCAGTAACTACATCGTTCATCAACAACCGCCTCCACTTGATTGACAATTTACAAATAAATGGGGAAGACTATTCGAGGATTAAGGTCAAATTGACATACATTTTCAAGTCAAAATTACTCCATATCCTTGATTTTTTAAAGACGATATTAAATTCAAATGAGTGTGAAAATTACCTGAAATGAGACATTTCCTTAATAACAAAATTGAAGAAGAAAAATTAACAATGACATCCATTTCCGTAAATTTAAATCCGTTAAAAGTCCAACAGGTCTTCAAAAAATATCACATGGGAGACTTCAGCCAATAAGAGTACTCATAAGCACCTTCCAATGGAAGGTACTGATTCAAATATTTGAAATCTGATACGACGTTTTTGATTGGTGGGCCTCTCTTCCGTATTCTGAAAGGAAATTGGGGAAACGGACAAAAGAATACCATTTCAGTCTGTAATTCAAGGAAGTACGTACCGGCTTGTTCATTTGAATGTAAGTTTCTCGGAGTGTGGGCTAAGTTAATTTTTGTAAAATATTTATTTATTTCACCTGTATGGTTCCGTTATGATTCCGCAAGAGATTGTTGCGATGCTCGTTTGTGCTTTTTATGGACAACCGTCATGATGAAATTCTCAACCCTTTACGTTCATTTCGTCACTGTTCTTTCACAAATCGACCGTGTTTGATTCCATTAGTTTCTCAAGGTGTGTTGAAAATAATAAAATTCTTTTTCTCATTTGACTCCAGAATGCAGTCCCAGGAGAATGTTGTGCCTCACAGGCTCAAAACCTTCAAAAATCGTGGAAAGGATGTGGAGGTATGCTTTAAAATTTAAAAAATCGTGCATTTGACATGCAATGAGAATTCTTAACTCTGTTTCTCTTCCCAGGAAATGCGGAGAAGAAGGTCTGAAGTTAGTGTTGAGTTACGGAAAGCCCGTAAAGATGAGCAGCTCCAAAAAAGGCGGAATATTGCACTTTTGGATGAACCTCAATCTCCACTTCAGGAAAATAATAACAGAGCCCAGTTAAATATATCAATCGACACTATAATTGAAGATATGGAAAGCGCGGATCCTCAAACTCTATTAAATGCTACTCAGGCTGCCCGGAAAATGTTAAGCCGCGAAAGGGATCCACCAATTGATGTCATGATAAAAGCTGGGCTGGTACCGAAATGCGTGCAATTCTTGTCGCACTTCAACCAGTGAGTAATAGAATTCTATACATATACCTTGTTTATCTAACGTTTAAGATGATTTCATCAAATTCAACCTGCAACCCGTTGTTATAACAGGCCAAAGATACCGATCTCCATGTTAATTTTTTTTCATTTTTTGAACAAATGACATTCGGCCAAGCGATAATTGCTGTCAGGATAGCTTTAATTCATCTTTGCCGTGTAAATCCTGCATTCATTACAAAAATAAATGCAGGACTTATCAGAAATTATTGTAATTTATTAATATGGCACTTATTTGGCAATTTTTTCGCTTCACAGTAGCGAATTTAATGCTGATGTCTCATTTTGTACTAGCAAAAGGTTTGGGAGGTACGAAAATCGAAGTAGTTTCTGGGCACGGTTTGGCTTTAAAAATAAATGAAAATTCTGTGCCGCTGAAGGAGACTTCTCTAAATTTCTCATAGAAGTGCGTAAAATCATGTTCCATAGTAATTCGTAAGAGTTACATTTGAGATCTCCGACATTGTTTGACCATTTTTAGTTTATTGAAATATAGGTTTGCTTTTTATCCAGTGTTATTTTTAAATTTTGGGCAAGCAAAAACTTAAACTGTCTTAATAGTAGAGATTAAGTTCTGGAGTGGTTCCTCTAGTGAACAGTTGATCACAAAGCATGGGGTAGGGAATATCGTCAGCCCTAGAAGTCTCATCTTTTCATTATGGCGTTAAAAAATGTTTTTCCTTCTTTTTTCCATTTTGGCCACCTATGGGCCACATTTGAGTTTTTTTTTATCTGTGGTCTTAAATCTTAATCCAGTTGTCCTGTTTAGTGTTTCTTTTTTCAGCCTACTTCTTGCCTGTTTTTGGCTTCAGCCTTTTCTTTTACTCACAGATTTATTTTTATATACTCTTCAAATGAGGGACCTATACCGATTTCTGTACCTTTGCCACCTTGCGTTAGAAAAATAAATTAAAAACCTTGCCTAATTAAAACGTCCACCCGACTTATTGTCGAAATTTAAAGTGTACACATGAAATGCATGATTAATCATTAGCTGGAAAATCCCCACATTATATAAATCACCAGCCAGTTATTTTTTGCGTAAATGGCGATAGCTCTGTTACATTAAGATAAACTTTGTGTTGTGACAGGATTGAAACTTGGTGGTTCTACCGAATTGCATAATCATTGCTAGTTGAAATTTAGATTACGGCATATTATAAGAGTAATAGCATGTTTATCTGTTTAAACCTGCTAATTGTAATTTTTAAGAATTATTTTAACCCTCCAATGCCAATTTTTTTTTTCATTTCAAATGTCCATATCATATTGCAATTCGTCAGCAGTTACGGTTACTTCTTTTTCCCTGTTGTTGGGGTTTTCCATACTTAAACAAATATTTTTGCACAGTATTTCTTATAAATTTAACCTTTGTGAGAGCATTACCTGTGAGTCGCATCAGCAACCCATCCCATCTAGGCCATATCCCACCCACATTTACACATGTATTTACACATGGACATTGAAACTCAATCCTCATAATGAATTTTTTACTCCAGCACTTACATTAACAACTGGTCGAATCCCATGGCATCTTAAAGCCACTGTAGCAATCAAGCCATCGGCCCATTTGCAAATAATGATCTCCTATGTGTTTAACACATACAATTTCCTGGATCCATCATTTTTATTTCAGTCTTGGAAGGTATGGGACAGTTTTGGGGATCCTATTTTCAAGAAAGATTGTCTCTCTTCCTGGCATTATCTTCTCCGGAATCCTAGTCAGAATCTATGTTAAACTCTGGGACTTGATATAAACTTCATCTAAATCTCCCTGAATATATCATTCCCTTCAATAATATCCAAGGCTTCTTTTAACGTAAGACCACTGAAATTCACATGCCGTGAAAATTCGTAGGTATATTGCATAAGAAATGTTAGAAGAATGATTTCAATAACAAAAGCGAAATAAGAAAGTGTTTAACGATGGGATTACATAATGAATACCAATGTTTACTTAAAAGTATTTCCTTCAAATATGCACAAACATGTGTACTACCCTCATAGATATGAAAAAGTATTTAGTGCAGAAATTTGTAGTGCCAAAAGATCTGTCATCCTCAAGAATCTAAGAAAAGTCCTCATTAATGCTAATGGCCAGGGTTGCCAACGCAACCGAAGGGGATAGGAGTGAATTGTGAAAGAACAACACTAAGTAACAAAAGACGTAAGTCAGTCTTAAAAGTGAATCCTTTTTAACAAAAAACCAAGCTAAAAATTACTTTAGATATACGAGATGAAAATTAAAACTTCACACAAAGCGAACTTCATTTGCAAGGGAAAACAAAGAATCGTAGTTTATCAGGCAAAGCGGAACCCACATACTATGCTGTGGCAAGAAATAAGTCATGGGTGTGTGATGGTTCAAGCCTCAACACAATGTAGTGAAACTAAGGAATGGGCTTGGTAAAGAGTATGGGGTGAAGGTTGGCATTTGTAAAAATGTAGCATTGGTTGCTTATACGCAACCGTGTCTGCATGAGGGTTAATGGTCCAAGAAAAACTTGCAGACTAGCTCATACATGCCATTCCAAATCTAAGGTAATCATTTTGTTTAATGTTTGTAGTTCTTTCTTTTAATTCACACTGCTCAACAAAAAGAACTGATTCCATTTGGGTTTTCAAGTACCAATTTGACTGTTGTCTGATGTGAGTAAACTCTCTGGATTATTTTATGTAATTGCAGGATTGGATAGATCTTTGACATTAAAAAATTATAATACATAAAAATTTGCAAAATATATTGATAAATTTCTAAGTCAAATATGGATATTAGGTATATTTAAGACCATAGTTGTGTTTGGTAGGTGGTTTTTTTATGCTAAAACATTTCATTAGTTAATCATTTTCATTTCTTTAATGCTTTACAGTTTTCTTTTCAAATTTTGTCACATATATTGTATAATGTTCTCAAAATAAAATATTTTGTTTAAAAAGAGAAATGAAGGACATGGCATGGGGTAATTTACAACATTTATTATTCTTATCATAAAGTGCTATAGGATTAATATGTTTCAATTAAATACCTTTCCTGACTTTTAACCTCTCATTGGTGTTGTGAGATAATTATAATGCTACATCTATACTGCAGACTGTTACTTTTTTGTAATATTCTATGATTTATTTGAGGTAACGGTTCTGATTTTTTGCTCATGTTTTACTTTAATTTGTAATGGAAATCATTTATGAGGTGAAGTAATTTAATTGTCGGGGAGTCTACTTTGTGGAATCTCAATATTATTGAAATAAAACACACATGGTTTAATTCCACAGAAATGTATTACAACACGCAACTGGTTTCAACCTTTCCAGGTCATTATCAAGAGTAAAAGTTGGACAAAATAGGCTCTACTCATGATAATGACCTGGGAACGTTGAAAATGGTTGAGTGTTGTAATACAATCCTGTGGAATTTAACCAAGTGTGTTTTATTTCAATTATGAGGTTAGGGTTAAATGTTTGAATGAAACTATGGCTTTGAAATGAAGTAGACACTCATCATGAACTTGGATGTGGAAAATTATCACTTCCACTGACTTTTCTGAAGATTTAGTTTGATTTTCATAGTTAATATACTAAAATTAAAAAATATATACTTGCATAGTCCAACTCTGCAATTTGAAGCTGCCTGGGCTCTAACCAATGTGGCATCCGGATCCTCAGAACAAACTTCTGTGGTCATCAAAGCTGGTGGAATTCCAGCATTGGTTGCTCTCCTTGCATCTCCTTGTGCAAATGTCTCTGAACAAGCTGTGTGGGCTCTTGGTAACATAGCTGGCGATGGCCCTGGTCCTCGTGATCTTGTGCTTGGATCTAATGCAATGCCAGCTCTCCTTGAATTGATACGACCAGATACTTCGGTAAGTACAAGAGACATTGCTGACAGAAGAATTTGAGTTCTCTGAAACATTTATTGTAAACTTTAGCCGTTATGCTTGTTGGTTTGCATTTAGAATTACCCAATATTGGCAGTTCCTTATCAGCCCGGCTGGTTATAGTAGTATTCATAGTGAAAAGAAAGCAAAATTTCCATAGAATAAATGATTTATTGTAACTCTAGTTTCAGTGTAACATCACCATCATCAGATGTACAAGTGTGGCCAACAGCCTTCTTGAGCACAAATATATAATTAGTGAATATAATCATATAATTTGTGCTCAAGAAGCTGTTGGCCACACTTGTATATCTGATGATTGTGATGTTACACTGAAACTAGAGTTTTAATAAATTCTTTATTCTATGGAAATTTTGCTATTTTTTTTCACTATGAATATTTCAGCATTCCACAACTTCAGGCCTGAATCTTCATTATGAGTGCTTACAGTAGTTTTCATTGGTGTTTAACCCATTTGTCATACCTTTAATATGGATTTCAACAGGTTTCCTTGTTACTAATACTTTACCTACTATATTCATACTATACTTACAATTTTACAACTAAAGATCACTTTTTGTAAAATTTTGCTGTGGTTGGTATGGCTATCCTACATAAAAATGCTTGTAGGACAACCTGGGTTTTGAATTATCAGTAGTCATCGGAATGATGTAAGAGATGTGATTTTATTTCAAGGTTTCACCAAGTTATGCATGCATCTACAGTAGCATCTTGATTTTCTGAGAAATTTTATTTTAGGTACACGATGATGCATTCCTGGCCAAACCTCTAAGTAGCGTTATGGAATTGATTTCACGTCAAGTTGTTTTGGTCCCAATCGAAGTGTTAATTTTTATAAAACAAAACAACAGACTTTAATAAAATTTCAGCAAAATCTATAAGAATCTTATTAATGTCAGTCTGTGGTTAACAAAACTGTGAAATTTAATAGCAACAGATTGCTGCCTGGATTTTTAGTAGTTTACATTATTTTTTTACTTTCCTGTATTTCATCAGATTATTCAATCATGAATCACAGGTGTTTACATGACCTGTTTATGACAATTGTATTGTCACAACACACCACAATACTCACAAAGAAAGAACTAATCTTCATATAGGAAGCATAGGAACAATAACTGTTGGGCTAGGAGCCTAGTCATCTGGTCTGAGTGACAGGCTGTTCTTTTGGGTCTCCCGTGAGCAGTGTTGTCACACTGGTATACGTTGTCCAGCAGAATTTGATAAAGGTTTAGGTTGTTCAAAAATTAAAGAAAAGAAATTAACCACCAACCATTATTAAGGCACTAGAGAATACAGTGTAATTACAAAAAAATAAATGATTTTGAGTGTTATAATTACAAAATATGATCTCGAATACTATGCTTGAACTTGAAAATACTTATGAAGTTTTAAGTAAACAACAAAAATTCTTCATCAAAACGTAAGAATTGACAACTTTCTCACCAGACAGGCACTATTCTGAGCAAAGAATATTACGTACAATTTTACAAAATTTCTATTCACTCATGCTGCATGTAAGCATTTTGCCATGGGAATTTCAGCCTGCATAAAAAATATTTTTCTGTGACAGCAACGTGATGATGAGACAAAAAGTGGGCTTGGGGTTTTACCAGATCGTTTGCAAAATACTGATAATACTTCGCTGATTCAGACCAAACTGAGTGATGGTAATGTTGTTTTATTTGCAATTACTATATATATGAATACAGTAAATAAAAATAAATGCATCTTTTTATGGTGACAATAGCTATAATGGCCATGAGTGAAGTACAGTAGACTCTCCTTATTACGAACAACGTTTATACGAAGTTTTCGTTATTACGAACCAAATCGTTGGACCCGACGAAAGGGATATCTAAATATATGGAAAAGAAACGATATTACGAAATAACGAACCTTAGTCGCAGTCCCCACAGATACAAAAAAAACTTTATTATGAAGTCTGTCACATGAATAATGCATTCATTCGGCTACGCATGACGCTGCATTATAAATCAGGAAAGCTTTGCCACACGTACTGTGCCCAAGAGCTTGATATAAGGGGGCTCCGGTACAATTCCTGGCTAATCCTCCTTTCCCATACAGCTTCCCGGAGTAATATTGTTGACGTGGGAATGTTTACGGGCAAGCAAGATTGTGTTTTGAAAGCAGTCACAAATCTCCTTTTTGTCTTACATTTCAGTCTTATTATACTCAGGTAAATATGGTATTTAGTTCAGTCAAGCTTTCATTTATTTTTCACTCTCATTCACTAATCTTCCTTAGTTGAAAGACTAGCCAAATGGAAGAAATACCTACAAGTAGTATGTCATTGTTAACAAGGGCAATTCAAACCATACAATCAGAAAAGATGTTTAGGCTTTAGTTCAAGAATCCTGGCTAGGCTACGTGGAATGGTAGCACAGTCAGGGTCGTTGAAGTTTTCTTACCTTCAGAATTTTGTGATGAGTCACTTGCATTTGAAATTATGAAATACATGTGTATTTCTGGCTATAATTCCACCTCTATTTCTACTGTTGTTAGATGGTACTAAATGTATAAGTTGTAGTTAGTTTGGGGTATCATAAGACTGGTCAGTGGGGAATCTGAAAATAGGGTATAAATGTGTATTCCTTCATTCTTGCAGGTGTCTTCATTGAGAAATATAGTGTGGACTCTGTCTAATTTTTGCCGAAACAAAAACCCTTGCCCACCATTTGAAGTGATCAGAAGCTGTCTTCCAGTCCTCAATAGGTTGCTGCATGTTAGTGATCCTGTGATTCTTGGTAAGTCCTCTCTGATTTGACCTAATATTCTAAAATTCAGTCACTCAATTTTACTGGCATGTTGTTTAAAAAATTATCATCATTTAACAGCATTCTATTGTTGCTGTCTGTTTTTTCTATATAAATGTTTTTGTTGCAAAGATGGTTTTTACTCCAGTGTCTTCTCTAAATATTTAGAAATGAAGCAGAGAATCTCTTTAAAACAATTTTTTAGTTTTGCAATGTGCTCAGAGAAGGAAGTGATTGCCAAGGGAAATACTGGACAATTTTACTTGTTCTATGTATTTCAGCACCAATTAGGAAAGCATAAATATTTTTTAAAGGGTTGCATACAAAGCATATGTAAATATTCTTTTAATTATCAATGTGCATCAGTTATTGCTTTTGTTGACATTTAAAATTGCCCAGGGCTCAGTTAAAGCATTTACCTTCTGAAAATTTAATCCCTTATGTGACCTGCACTCATTCACCTTGATAAACAAACCTTTCTTTTGGCCTGGCGGTGGCTTCTTAAAATGTGTTAATTTGAAACACATACATCATGACTAACATTACTAAACATTTTTTTTTAGCTGATACATGTTGGGCGTTATCGTATTTAACGGATGGATCCAATGAAAAAATTGAAGCAGTTATTAAGGAAGGAGTGGTTCCACAACTAACTGAACTGCTGGGTAGTAATGATATAAGTGTCTTAACTCCTGCATTAAGGACCATTGGAAATATTGTCACCGGCAGTGATGTACAGGTAATTATTTCTTTTACTTTCCTTGAGGGCTAATGGAAAGGTCACACAATTAATATGTGCAAGTTCAGAGAAACTAGGTTTTTTATTTTTGAAAAGCACATTTTATTATATTTTAGAGATAAGGAAACAAATTAGCATGATGTTTGTGCTTCATAATCTGTATTTTACTCCACAATAAAAGATTCAGGCATTTAGAACATCAAAATTACAAATATACAATAGTCACTTTTTGGAACGAAGCAAAAGTTCTGCGTTTGAATTTTTCATAAGTTCATTTAGGTTGCTCAAGATTTCGGCACCATCCAATATCTGGATACTAGACAGCCATGGAATTACCCTGAAGCAGTGTTCCCTGAACTTTTTTGAGTCACTGCCCCCTTGGTTCCATTAGCCTGTGCCTAACACCACATTACTTGCTTGTTTCTTATCCTCACCCCAGACTGAAGCACCTCTCCCAGGGTAGTGCCCACTTTGTGAACCGCTGCCCCCATGTTTAAACCCAAGAAAATAATGTGGTTATTTTCTACTTGTTCAAACTTCACAGCCCTAGATATGTTCTGACTTTCCCAGAATTTATGCATGTATCCCAAGGTATACTTGGGGTTTGGACTAGGTTTTTTAAGCCAAATTTTGGTGAGATATTGTTTTTTGGTCCTCTTGATTTTTTGGGCCTCATATCTTTTAACACCACAGCGAAAATTGCTTCTTTGTGGATGAGACGGATATGTATGTTTAATACCATCCATAAATTCAATAAGGGATGGTATTAGGTGAAAACTTGCCTAGCAGTTATATTTGAGTTTGAAAGGTTAATCTCTTGATATATTTGAAATTCTGTCATCAGCATCAACTTCCTGTAGGTGCTGATGGGTCAACTGATAGTCCTCTCCATGCTGAGAAAATGTGCCATTGCCTCACGCCCTTGTGGCGGCTTGCAGGGTAATACATAGACAAGAGTTGTCTCATTCCTTTGCTATTTTGTGTGCAAAACCAATTCATGTTTTTCCTGGGTGTGCCTTGTCAGGTGTTTTTTTTCTGGGATGATGATTTTTTAACATACCACTTCTATCATTTCTTCTTGGATCTATTACAAAAAGACTCCGTACATCAAACTGTGGAAGTTTAGTCACAACCTCTTGAAATTTGTCATAAAAGGTATGTGATTGTACTAAATTTAAGACTGCAATTGCTTTCATAGAAGTCACATGGGCTAAAATACACACATATTACTTCCAGTCATGTTAATATTATTGAAGCATGAAACATCTTGAACAATTGTATTGTACTAGTTATGCCTGAAAATATAGAATATAACAATTTTATTGGGCATCCGCAAGTTCATTCCTTGCTTCCTTTTTAATTCAACTTTTTGAGTCATATTTTACATTATCCTTGTTCCTTAGCCGAGTTAGATATGGTTTGAGACCAGAGTTCAGAATGCTCTCGATATTGTTGACTCAATATCCTCACGTTATCAGGTGGAAAGCGAGTCTCAACTCAAATTCGCATTTTGTGCAAATCCGGGAGCTCTCGAATGTAAACGATGATACTCGATCCTTTTGCTGTCGTCATGGTTTGCTGGCGAAAACATCATCGCTAATTTATGGCATTCTTTTGTTTCCCTAATGCTATGTGTTCGGTAGCAAGTAGCAGAGAACACAAGAGTAAATAAAAGATGAAGATACGCGTGCATACAAAGAATGATAAAGAACATATCGCATTCTGATCCAGGTAAATAATGTAATTCAATGTTAAAATAATAGAGTATAGCTAAATAATAAGTCAGCTGTCTACGACATTGAAATGATTGTTAATTTTTTACAAGAAAACCCAATCTTGACTTCTGTACATGGCTGACTAGTTCACTGAAAATGAAATTATCCTATACCCATAACTGAGTGGTGATATTAAAATCATAATTCATGCATTAGTAACAGAAATATCCCAACAATCTACTCCCAGCAATAATATATATAATAGTAAATACAAGTTTTAACAAAAACACATGTTCAGGTCGTTTAATTACAAAAATCCTTTTTTTTCCGAAAATCTATTAGCCATTAGTTTGATAGCAGCAGCAATGAACTAAATAATAAGAGATGTAAGTTTTGAAGCCGTAATCAATAGAAATGATATTTTCTGCAGTTTATTGAAAATGGTTGTGAATCCGTAATATGTGACATACACTGAATCTTTTTCATTGAACGTGAGCTTAGTTCAATCAAGGGTACAGTCATGACCATTATGTGGTTTTCAGTTGTCTAAATTAGCAAAAGTCAAACATTATACATCAATCACTAATTGATTCTTATCGCTTAACCTTTAATCAGTTACTTTTGGAATCATCGTCCATTCACTTTCCACCAAAACATTGATTGCACACTTAAGACCGAATCAGCAGAAAAAAAACATGAGCAGTTATTTCTATGCACGAGAGATTTATTCCACCTTTTAGAAAGTGGCATTGAACTTACCTAAGATGTTGAATTAAAGGACTTCACTGAAACATCAGTCTCTATTAAGTAAGTACCCCTTGGGGTAAAGGACTTCACTGAATGTTAAGGTATGACTAAGTAAACTTATGGCAAAATTTTGAAATGACGTTAAAAAAGAGGGCACATGACAGCTATTTGTAATTTATTGAATCTTAATCTTGAAAAATTATACACCTCAGTTGATGTTGTAAACTGCTCTGTTAAAATTCTGTGAACACAGAGACCAAATCATCTCACTATCTCATAATATCACATATTATTCCATTTTCAGCTGCCTCAATTGCTACATTTAAGAGAATAGATAATAGTATATCCACCAAATAGTAAACGAATTTAGATACTACCTCAGTTTTTAACTGACGATAATTCAACCACAATTCTTAGAAAATGAGAAAAGTAAAGTGTACCTACTTGAAAGAAAAATGTTTAAAAGTAATTTCCTCAACAAACACTTATTCTCTAGTAAGCACCTCCACATTGAGAGAAGCTGCATTCACATGTAAACATAAATATGTCAACACATGAAATTAAATATCAATAATAATAACAGGCATATAAAAATAAAGGCTCTAAATAAAACACAAACTATAAATCAATTAAATCCAATGACTCATTTTAAAAAATGGTTCAACAATATCTACATGACAAGCAGTACTATTCAACCAATGAATACCTAAGATTAATGGTATCAGGCTTGATATAGTGGAAGGAATCCATGATGAATAAAGATATGCACTTTTCCACAAAATATTTTATTGCGTACAACGCGTTTCGGCTTGCTAAGCCATCCTCAGGTACAAGACGAAAGTTACAGACAAGGCAGAAATATATATACCAACAGGAAAAGGGGGGGTGGGGAAAGAGGGAGGAAGCAAAGTGAAAGGATTGGTGGACGAGGTGATTACAGCGAGGTGTATCCCAAAGTAGTGTGTGAGGTTAGAAGAGGGAAGGGCAAGTGAGGGGGGGGGGAGGAGGGAAGCACGGACGGAGGCTAGGGATGACTGCGAGGGAGGGGTCAGGTAGGTAACTTTCATCTTGTACCTGATGATGGCTTAGCAAGCCGAAACGCGTTGTACGCAATAAAATATTTTGTGGAAAAGTGCATATCTTTATTCATCATGGA
>WURS02428537.1:0-16060 GCA_011762765.2 Rhinocypha anisoptera | reverse complement strand
TGTGTGAATTTCCACACGCCGTGGGCTTAGTACTGGGTGGGCTCTACCCTCACTTAACATACCAACCTTCGGGTTGAATACTGTGGTGGTTAGTCAAAAAAAGGTTAGAAAAGACAGGAGCGAAAATGTTTACTTTGAAACAAAAATATGGAGAATTGAATAAAAGTGGGAAGTTTGAGTCGCATTCACTGTAAGGCCTGATCTAACTATTCATCTTAATTTAACAAAACGGATAGTTCAATCTAAAATCCAATTATTGCATTCAACTCCGTCCGATCAACACAGTACCAACGACTTTTTCTTCCGTGGAATGCTGTGGATTAGGGGTCATCCGGGCGGTTAAGACGAGCGGGCAGTGCGCTCGCCGGAAAACCATGAGGTCTCAATTTGGAATCGTGCCCAGGGCATGGATGTTGCTTGTCTAAAACTAATTTTCCTGAATGGTTGACGTCAGAGAAGGCATGCGGATGTAAGGATGTGAGCCAAAACACATTGTACACACACACACCCCTAAATTATGGGAAAAATCTTAGGAGAGAAAAAAACGAAATATTAGGGTATTAGGGGTGTATATTGGTAGTCACGAGGTCAGTGGGTAGAGCGAATGATCAGGAGACCCGGGTTCGAATCCCGGTGACACCTCTAGTTAACATCCAATCTGAGTGGTTTCCTGGGCACCAGATCTTCCTGAGAAACCATAGGGGGCTCAGGGAAGGGAACAGGCGTACATACCCTGAAAAGTAAATTGTCACGCCGTTAGGCGTAGCACCTATTAGGTGAGCTCTATCCTCGAAAAGAATGTCGACCTCAGGTGTGAATACTGTGGCTGGTAGTGGAACTCATGCCAACATGAAACTTGCAACATGCAATGCAATGAAACAAACAACATGCAACTTGGGCAAATGCAACATCCATGCCCAGGGCGGCACTCGAACCCGCGACCTTTAGATTAGCATGCGAGCTCGCAAATGTCCATTATGAGTTCCAATGGTACATTGCGAAGCTCCTCCGTTAGATCCATTGAGGGTTAACAAACACGTTAACGTGTTCAAAATGGTTAATATAAATGTCGCTATAAGCAAAAAAAACATTGCCCCTTCTGAAAAAAACGTAATATTTTTAGGTCTTCTTGTTTCTAATGACCTCAAATGGAAACGTCATATCAAGGTCATAATGAATCAGGTGAGCATTGGCATATTTATGCTCCGGAGGCTGGCACCTTTTCTATCAATTGCTACCTCAAACTTGTCTAGCACTCTTAAGCACAAGCTCACATCTCCCACGGTATTATGTTCTAGGGCATATAAAACCGTAAAAACTCTTTTCTCTTCAGAAGAAATCTATAAAAACCCTGTCATAAGTACCAAAAAATACCCCATGTAAATCTCTTTTTCTGTCCCTAAATATAATAATGCTTCCATCTGTTTTTATTTTTAACAGTGCATAATTTGGAACCCCCCCCCCCGACATTTCTCAAAAAATGAAGAATAGTAGGACCACCATACTCGCTCCAAAGGTGATATTCACCCGAATGCAATCAGAATCGAACGTTAACCCTGAAGTGTCCATAGGTATCATTCTTAATCCATCATTTTCAACAAACTTCCCAACCACATAAAATCTTGCCCCTCTTCTTTATCCAAGTTCAGGCTGAAGAATCTTTTTGGTTATTAAAGCGTAATATGAAGTGAATTTCTTTATTGTTGTCGAATTTACATTTTTAATCACACTTCAGTTTATCTATTTTATCTACTCTTGTATTCTCTCCATTGACGAAACCATGCAGTGCATTTGCCAATTCGGTATGAATTAATAACAATAATAATTTGGGGCGTGAGATGACTACCATTTTCGAGTGAATTGGCCGTGATAGGTCAGTACACATTCATCTTTTATAGCATAAGAGTATACTACACGATTTTAAGTGAACCGATCGTTGAGCACAACACACCAGTTATAAGTTGGGGTCTGGACCATAAGTTAAATAGTAGGTATATTATTTCATTAGTGTTTAAATAATGGAAACAGGTTAGAAATATTTCTACATACTGTTAATTATGGAGTACAGTAGCTCACTGGTTGCCATTTCATCCACCTTCATAAGAGCAGCCTCTCACAGCCTGATGTCTTCAATTTTCGTATCACTCTATCAGATGCTACAATCACAGTCAAGACGTCTTTTGACTGTGCTATGGTAATAATAAGAAGTTCGCTCATTATGTAATTACGTGGCGCTCCGAAAACGATTAAATTTCAACAAATTTCCTTGAAACATTTACGGAAAGTAAAAATGTATTGACATTTTGTGATGCCATTCCTATAACCTATTAGAAATGCAACTGCCAATGGGAGTACATGACATGTCAAAATTATTCCTTATCAACCTTTTAAGATGATTAAATTAACTGTACTATACATTTCTTCCACTTTCAAAAATTAACAGACTAAATTATTATTACTTTTAAAAATATTATACCTTAAGTTGAATAATAAAAATACTAAACGATAAATTAATCGAAAACAAAATAGATTATTACGATAAATTCCAAAAATAAGTAAAAACAATTGAAGCGCTCTATTCGTTCGTTTATTCTGCAGTGATATTTGGAGAAAATCCATCATTCAGCCACTACGCTTTCCTTACGATCTCAGATCGATCTGAAAGTGTCGAGGGGGTTGAATGAGATCGCCTGGTGTACCAACACGGACTGAAAATATCAATTGTACCGAGATTGATCGCAGTAGAGATAGCCCGCCAAACCATGATCATCATTGGGGTTTGTTTACTAGAGTTAATGTTGTAAAAAGGCGTTAAGATTGCGAGTTGCAAACGTATACGTAGTTTTTTGTAATCATCTCAGGCAGGACCGGGCCAAAGCAAATCGAAGGAGGTAACATCATCAAAGATAGAAGATGTCGACTGACGTTATTGCTAATGTCATACGATGTATGTGTACATTGGAAGGTATTTTACTATTAAATGCATCTAGAGGGGCTATTGATGGAAAGCAAACCTTTTCGAGGAGATTGGCTGGACCTCTTTTATCAAGGAGATCAAGTATGCAGTCTCACTATCTCTTCACTTACTTCTTTTATATTTGTCCTCATACCCCTCAGCACACATTTCTATTTTCTTGGTGCCTAATTAACGCAATGAACAATGTCGAATATATTTTGTTGACAACCAAAAGAAGAACAGAGGGCGCCTCGGATCGGCCGCTTAAGATCGATTTAAAATCTTAAACCGGTTGGGGGAAGATTCCCTATATGGTTAGTTTAACATAGTAATATAACCTTTAACACCAGTACTGTTTCTACTATCACCCCATAAAATTATAACGTAAGATATTACGGGCTGGAAATTTTCAAAATATACCTGTTTTAAAATATATAATATAAAGGGATGTGCTGTTTCTTAAACACCGAAGTTGAAGCATTACACAGGAAAGTTTTGTTATTAGGTTTCAATATTATTGGACCATTTCATGGATTTTTCCATAGCAACACCAATAAAAAATATACATTGGTTACAAAAGAGATTTCAGAGTTAAGTGTCCAAACAAGATGTGATTTTTAGTGTTTCTATTACTGTTCGTAATTCTAGTTCAAAATGGTGCATAATTATATCCAAAAGACTCATTCACTAAGTCTGTTCCTTTAAAATACAAATTTTATGATTGTTTTCATTTCTTTCCTCAATCTACCCTTACCATCTAATCCTACTTGCATTTATCTATCAGTCCTTTTCATTATCCACAATGTTTCAGAATCATCTCATCTAGTCCCCAACTTCACTTGATGTCCAAGAATGTAAACTGTGACAAACAAAACAGACTGCATTGCATATTATTGCTAAGACATCTTCAATATTAACATTGGGTTTTACTTCATTGTCTTTAACTGTAGATAATGTGATTCTTGCCATTATTCCACTTTTCATTACTATTATTGTTTAATTTAGTGTATTGCTGTAGTGACTCTGCTTTTTTTACTCTAATATTCTTTCACCGTTATTTATGAAAACCTGTTACATGCTTATGATAAATTCAAATAGATTAGTTTTGTTTTAACCATCAAACTTTTTAGTTCCCAGCATTATCATGCTGACTTTTTATTTTCCAATATTTAATCAGTTGATCTCGTACAAGAATTCATTCATCCGTCAAAGGTGGAACAGATGAGAAACCAGATTTGATTAGCTACCATTTATCACACAGTTAATACAAAACACTAATAATTTCAGAAACCTCAAGCCAACTTCCAATATGATCCTGTTTTACATTCACCAGTAACTACATGTTTACAGTTAGCTTAGTTACCAGTTAAAGTATCATTATACTGTCTTATCCACCATCATGCTCACCCACACTTTTTAAAACTGTCTTACTATTCCCTCATTGCATTGCTTACCGTGAGAAATACATATATATTTGTATTTAGCCTATACCCATTAGCCATATGATATAAAGCCAAAATGATCAAGTAGTAGTAGTATTTTTGTTTAAAGGGTGCTTCGAAGGCTATGGTCATTTTGCACCTCTTCAACTCATAGAAAAACCCATCTGGACAAACACAACATCCCTGCCCTGGGCGGGATTCGAACCCGTGAACTTTAAGTTAAATGATCAATCCCATCTCACAACTATTATCATTGCCAATGGCAGTCCATGCATTCTGTATTAGATAATACTTCAATTGTTTATTACAGCCATTGTCGTTATCTTGATTTTCAAATTTGCACTATCCATCTTCTCCAAAGGGCTAGTTGTAAGTAAATATTATCTCAATCTTCTTTTAACTGCAAACCGACTTTAAAGCATTAGAAAAGCATATATCTCATTGAAATTTAAAAATTATGCTAATATTGAAAAATAAAATTAATGATTGACTTCTAAATGGTATGTACCAATATGTTCTCATTAACCAGTCTAAAAATATATTCCAAAGATTCTTTGATCGTTTCGTCATTATCCTCATTTAAGTTACCCACTGAATGGCCCTTCAAATTGAGATTTGCGTGGAATTTCACCAAGTTCACCCAATCAATAAAACTTCACTTTCTAATTTTAAGTGGGCATGCTACATTGTTTAAAGTCTAATCCTTTATTTCAGTCGTGGTATTGCTCAATACTATTAACCATTTAAACCATGTGTGCTCCATGCATGCCTGAACTGCTCATGCCTGCAGTGAAATATTTTCTCCTAATAATTTGTCAACATTCTTGTCTCCAGGTTATACAGCCAGCCAAATGTAGTTCATGGGGGAGGTGGTGGCTTCGGCAGTGGAAGCCATTACAGGAAACGGGAATCCTCTGCCAGTGAGGCGACAATGACTACATACATAGGAGTTAGTAATTTCAATAATGGATGTGGAGGAGGGAGCATAAGTTTGGAATGCCGTCCCACGACTTCTGTTAGCGGAGGTTCTTCAATTTCAGCTGCAGCTGGTCAGTCAGCTTGTTCTGTCACCACACCATTCCTCACAAAGGAAAATGCTGTGTGAAATCCTCGATACGATTAATTTTGACTTCATAAAGGACAATTGAGTTACAGTGAAGTACTTGTATTTATCGGTGGCTTTTCTCAAGAGACTAGTGCCATATCATTCCAAAACTAGAAGGCTTGCAGGACAAGGTAATTTTATAAAATGACCTTCTTGTGTGGCGTTATCAATCGGTGTAGCTGTTATACCATGCTATACCTACCTCAATAATATTGAAGTGTGGGGCAACTTGTCGTAAATTAATGGAATTGACTTTCTAAAATTTACCTAATATATTCAGTCATTTGCAACTGCTTGCCAATCGCTCGAGAGTCCATGCTGAAACTTGCTGTAAAAAAAGTCTCATATTTTCTTATCTGCTGGATTGCATGTCTCTCCACTGATGTCCCTAATTCTGTTTTTATTGTGCTTTGTGTCACATGAAGAGCAATTGGTGAGGTCTTCCAATGTCCTTCATTCATAAGATTCACATTTGTAACATCATCAGGATTTACAAGCAGCGACAACAGGGTAATCTCTACTCAAGAAATTAATAAATTATGATTAAAGAATTCGGCTATTGAAGGTGAAGTTCTAGGCTCAAATTAGAGTGACCCTAGCTATATGATTTTCTTGGCATTAGATCTTCTCAGTAGACATCGGGTAGCAAAGAAAAGGGTTATACTTTCAACAGATCTTTGAGGCCTCTGGCCTGAGTCCCCACCTATATAACCAACCCTTGGATTTCTTACTGCTTTGGTGTAGTGTTTCTTCTTTGAATTAGTATACTTAAGCCTACGGTCAAATAAAGTCACCAAAACTGTTAAAACAACTATTACCTTAAGTATTACTAAGTTGGAAACTGACTTATGAAATATCTACTGCTATAAGCAAAGATGCAAAAGAAGGTAACAACAGAATCCAGAAAAGCTAGCAGAATGTCATTACTTGGCTGAAATCCACTTGCAGAATTTAAATATAGGATCTTATGGTTTTGCAAAGTTGATTGATGGTTCCAATGGTGAGTTCTTTTCCAATTCTCCACTGAGACAGGAATTATGTGGGTACCAATTTTCTCCCGGCTGACTATGCTACAGAAATATCACCAGCAACTAATTCCTTACACAATAGAGGAGCATCCCAGGGAGACTAATGTGAAAGGTTATAACGATAAATGCAAACACAGTGATTCAAAATTCTACCACCTCGAACATATCTTAAATTTAAATAGAACGACCCAAATTAGGTTCATCAGCGGTGACTCATTTAAAAGATCTGTTATTACCTATGTTTTGCTTTTTACATAATTTATATATTTTGTCATAACTTAAACCCTCTCACAATTTTAAAAAGTAATTTTCTTCAAATTGCAAAAAATGCACAGAAATAGATACGTATACAGGTATATTAACTGTGTGTACATCAGTATTTAATGTCTTGACAATTAAAAATAATAGTATTTTGCATGCACATGACATTTCCAACCATTGTTTTGAAACCCAAATGGCAATTCTAAATCATTTACATATTAATGTTGATTCAAATCTTGTTCAATTATTCTAGATTATTTTTTCACATCAAGTGGCTCAGTTAGTATGAAGTTAAGCAATTTTATAACACACCGATAAAATTGATCAAGAAATACATCTATTTGCTGCATCTCCATTATATGAAATGCTTTAAATTTATTCCATTAAAGGTAGCCATAAATAATTAAATGTATTCTATTTGGGAATTAGCACATATTTGAACATAGATTTAGTAGAACTGACAATGTTAGCCATAGTAATTTTAATATCCTGCATGTAGGTCATTCTTAAATTAAATAAATGGAGCAGGTACTCTTGTATATGATCTCAGACCAAGTACTTTACATAATGCAGTGACATGAAAATTGCTTACTATGAAGTTTACTCCTTAATTCTTTCCTTTGTATCCTATAGGGTAATTAATATATATATGTATTGTCTACAAAGTTTAATGTTGAGATGATCAAGTGAACATTTTCAGTTGATATATTAGGAATTTTTGAAAATTTGAAAGAAACAATTTAAACTCTTTGGAATAGAGAAATTTTGGGGCACAGAAATTTAATGATACATGCAAAGTATGAAGATCCTTAATATTTTACAATTAAATGACTTCTAATTTGGCCTTTAGTCCTACAGCGTAACATAAGAAAACATTCTCTTTACGAATTAAGTCTATGACTAATTATTGGGCGCTCATGAATGTATTCCTAAAGCTCAGTCAAGAAAAGTTTCCATTAAATGGATCACATTCATGTGTACAAAATTTTATAAAAACATTGAATGCAAAATAATAATTATACAAATAAAATGACTTTGCATGATTCTACACTTCATTATTTAGTTTTCATGTTCTTTTTTTATTTTGAGGAAAGATCATTGTATGCCACTACTTAGGCTAACATTATTATTATAATTTGACATTTAAAGGTTGCAATTTAGCTTCAACCATTTTCACTTGGGTGTTCACTCAACATGCAAAAACTTTTAAATCAATTTCTGATTGGGCTACTGGTATAGATAAAATTCTCCGAGGTCATAACATGGCGAAATTCCGTGATGAAACAAAACATAGGTAGTGATTTTTATGCATTTCCACAGAAAAATATAAGACAATTGTTAAGACGATAATCGTCATCACCAGATGATGACCATTATCATGGAAACTGGTTGTTCATCTGTGGAAATACATAGTCATTATCTATATTTTGTTTCTTTACTGGTATAGAGACTGAAAAAATCTGAGTGCAAGGGTTAAGAATTAACAGTACTGCCAAGGCTGGTACAGTTAAATTTCTTTAAGGTTTCTCTTCAAATATTGTCCATATAAATTAAGCATTTATGTAACAAAATTCCTTAAAAACTCAAATGAAATCTATTAAAAGGAATACCAGTTCATTCTCTGCATTGTTAAAATTAAGTGATATCTATTTTAAGTTTGCAGGAATAACCCAATTCATGCACCATTGTATGAAACTTGTCATCACACATTTTCAACATATTAAAGTGTACAGTGCAAGAAATTGATTCTAAAACTTGCAATACTTCTTCCAAACATATATGATGACATTATAAACTTATAAACATTGAATGGGCAAATCAAGTTTTTAAACAGTTTTCCTTTCCACCTGAATAGAAATCAATTTAATTAAATCTAATTGATGGCAATTTTATAACTAAGGTATCTGATTTTTATCAATTATGGCTTAAAATAATATGAGTTATATTAAGGTTTTGTACTGCAGAAGGAATTCCAGAAGTTCTTCCAGATGCTTCCCAATTTCGACCATGAAAATCAAATATTGTATAAAGCATATTTTCAGTTGGTTTTTTATTACTAAGTCATGTAAGCCATGCAACAATTTAAAATAGTTTTAAAAAAAATTCTCATGCCATGAGTAGCCTCAAAGGGGAAATTTTTATCAAAAATGAAGGATTCTATGTCACATTTCTGAAAAGCCAACAGAAGATCCACTATACTCATTGTACCTGTTGATCAACTCCATTGAACTTTCCCAGATAAAAGCTACCTATCTGAAAAGAACTATTAGCCTTGAATAGAGGTAGAAAGAAATTATTTTTTAAATTCTAAGTAAAACAATATTTTTTCCCTCGTTGGATAGGACCAACAGATTATTCCCATTACCAAGAGCTTTCCATAAACCTTTTTCTGAAATTCAATTTTGCAATATTATTTCAACTTTGCCAGGGTTACTAGAAGGAATGTGGAAACCTCAAATACCAAAACATATTATGAAATTTAATACAAGTTAATGATTACAGCATGATGACTTCAAGATAATGCTTTATGTTGTGAAAATATTTTGCACTCGATCTTTGATTTTTTTCATTTCAGTTATTATCCTATATCAATTGTCCAGGTATTACTTGAATTAAAATTAGGGAAGACTTCTGTATAAATCTACTTGGAAAGATAAAAAACATTAAGATTTCTTCTAAAATATTTTTCTATGAATGATACTAAAATTAAGTAGTTGCACGTCTCATAAAAGTACCTATCTACTGATGAAAAGTAATGTTTCTGAGAATTAAATGACTTTTTACAGTACCTGGGATATTTCTTGTATAATCAAAAATATTAAAGTTTGCACATTAATCAAAAAAACTACACATTTCAGGGTTTGGTGCCTTTTCTTTGGCCGAGATATGGTGACTACTTGAAAGTCTTATTATTAATGGTAATACATGTTTGTAACTGTGAGTGAGCAAAAATGATCGATGTTATCAGAAGTGGCTACAGAAGCCTTTTGTGGAAATTGTCTTTTGTGGGCTTATCTCTTGTCAGTTACCCTCCAATGTAAATTGAAGAATCCTAGGGTTTTTCACATCAGATTTGGATTATTATCGATGCTTCTTGTCCCCTCTGGTAGGGGAAAATATGTATGTAATCTGACCTGGAGTTCACAAAAATTCTTGAAACATCAATGAACCACAAAAGCTTTAATTTACTAATTCCAATTGATTATTTAATGAACACATCCACTTATGTTAGTAAGCAACCAATCAATCATTTATTTCGTTCCAGAGACATGCCAAACATTGACAGGACATGTCCAAAACATTGATTTGATTCTTTTTGTATCAACATAAAGAGAAAACAATGTTACGCATGTGTAATAGTATGATTAGGTACATTTTCATGTACGTGTGTATATTTACATTTGTCAGGATCTTTGGAACTTCGTTTTGAGCAATGAAAGAAGTACAGGGTGTGATTCTAGTACAAAACTGGCTCAATCCGAGGCAGTTAAGCATGCAATGGATTTGCATTAATATATCACCTGTAATAATATTGGATGTTCAAGAGACAGGCCTCCATGACTCTAACAATCCTTGAGACTTACAAAAAGGAATAAATAGTATTGGAATTGAGAGGGGATTTTACAGAATGTAACTTGGGCTATCATTTATAAAACTTGTAAATATACTCAAAACCATGTCAAGTATTAAATCAGCATTATGAAGTGTCTCTCTCACTACCTCTTTATGCAGACAAAAGAAAGGTGTGAGGTGAAAACCTGTTTGGATGTGGACTCAATATCTCGATGAAAGTGAGGGTGACACTAATGTTCCAATAAATGTATCATCCCTATCCATAAGTAAGATAACAGATACTTCAATGTGTCAGTCAATATCATAATTGATTGATCATGCCAAAACATATGGGGTTTAGGAAAAAAGAAAGAGCACTGGTTGTTAATCACAATAGGAAGAGAAATAACCATTGAAATTTAGATTCAAAACTTTTTCAAGTTGCTGTACTATGATCATTATCCTATACTCCATATGATAATTGTATTTTTGTGTGTGTTTTTAATAAATATTTTGCTTTGAAGTCTTACAAAGAGTGTGGGTTGACGAGTTGGCAAAGAAAGACATATTTACAGGCCACTCGTCTAAATATTTGCATTTAAAATGAAGAGTTGTGTCACCACTTAAATGTTTTGCATTACTGTGGTATATGGTGTCATCTTTTGTGAGAACTCTGTTATTCACTTATTTATGTCAAATACTGTACATATTAAGAATCAAATATTGTGACTCCACTACGCAACAATTATTGTTTCTTTAAGGTATATTGTAAAAATAATGTAACCAATGTGCCATCCATTCTCACAGTAAAAATAATGGACATGTGAAAGGTCTATAATAAATATTGTTTACTTTATAAAAATAATAATGTCCAAATATTTTATTTCAATCACTATTAATTTTGACTGCCAACATAAAATTTGTTCCAGAAAAAATCTTGCAACTAATTTTTATTAAAATATGTTTGATTCTAGTCTCTGATTGGATTACTAATACAAAATGATAATATGAATTTCTTGTTTTGGCGTGACTCATTGTTAAAGACTTTTTTAGAAATGAATGAACATTGATGTGTAGTATGTCCATTTGTTATCGAGGCACCTGCAGGTCAAAATAATCTGCGTGAAGGAGAAGAGGCCAAAAGATAATCAAACATGTATTTCTCACTAATCACCATCACCTGTCCTATTTCCCACCATCATTTCGCCTATGAGGTCACTTCAGCACATATTCTTGGAAAGTTGAAATACATTATCAATCGTGGCATCATCAACATCTATCATATTACTGAAAACTATAAGGGACCAAGAGGGAGCCTGATTCTTATTTGCTTCTCCCTTCCACACCCATAAGCTTTTCCACATGCACCCTTCATGTCAATGGACTTTGTTGTGCACTGATTTCACATAAACGCAGCACTCTTGTCGAAAACTGACTCTGAAAAACTCATTTGCATGTACATCAACTGTGAACTGAGTAATTGACAAACTACCTGTCAAGACAGCGGAAGTTGTTTAAAGGTATCATGTTTATTAAAATGACCTCTTATTGTGGAGACAAGGAAGCAATAATACGGCAAGATAAAGACAAACCACTGAGAGAAAAGGATTGAATACAAAAGTAACAATTACATTTCAGGAAGTATAAAAGTCATGTCTTGGTTGGAAAAACTGAGACTATGGAATTTTATTACACCACCAAATGTGACACATTTTATGCTGAATAGTCTATCATCATGTGAAATACTTACTTCATTTGCACAACTGACTGAAAAGAAGATTCGAAATTTTTAAATCAATTTGTCAAATGTGTGAAATAAAGTAAACAGGCATGATGAGTCACCAAATAAATTATCTCATTCTACCGAGTCTTAAGGTCCTTAAAGTGTGATTATTACCATTTACAATGAATTTTCTACATGGTTAACTGGGAAGGACTGATTGCAAGTGATCATGGGGAAATCTTAAGCTTTGCAGGGGAAATAAATGTTCAATGAAGGGAAAATATTGGTCTCATTGTTGATCCGATGAAAACCATTTGCTACTGTTACTATGAGGGAGAGAAATAGTTACTCAAGAAAGTAGTATCTTAAGACATTCATCCTGAGCACCATGGCTGTACAAATAGGGACATGGATTATAGGAAAATTGAAACTCTGAAGAAAGGAAGCTTCAAGAAAATGATACTGGGGGATAATTGGACAAAAGAAGGAGGTATTTCATATATTGGATAAGGAAGGCGAAGAAATGCTTTGGAAATTTTTAGAGTCAAGAAAAGCCAGATGGGAATGGCATAATTTGAAGCATGATGGATAATTATAAAAATTCATGTAGAAGGTGAAATTGAATGGAGGGTATTGACAGAAAGTACAAGGGATAAGTATGTAACATATGACAGATAACGGATTTAAAGAAGAGTTATTCTAGATTACATATCAACTATAGTATTTTTTAGTAGTATTTTTGTTTTTTATAGTGTGCATCAATGGCTATGGTCATTTAGCACCTCTTCATATCATAGAAAAAACCCATCTGGACAAACACAACACCCATGCCCTAGGCTGGACTCAAACACACAATCTTTGGATTAGCCGGCGAGCACACTACCCCAAGGCTAATCCAGCCAGTAGGTATTGACCATTTTTGGACTGAAATTTTCACAACTTACCTAATTCTATGAAACATAACTCTAACCTGTACTTAATAAGTCACAGTTCCTAGCAAGTCATTTGTTCTTTAAACCTTCACCAATTTTAAGGATTTAAATCATCCAATGTATAATCCTGGGACATAATGTAAGAAGTAGGTATTAAAAATACTTAATAAGCCCATCATACAATATAGGCATTTGAAATGAATATATGATCAAGCTATGTAAAAAAAATATTTAAATAGTTAATATACAATAATATCTTGGACATATTTAGAGTATGTAGTGACCTACTGTGTATTGCACCCAGCTTTCAAGTAGAGAACCTGGGTGTAATCATGGTGCTGCCTCTAGCCACCATATAACCAAACCAGAGTGATTCTTTGAGTTCAGGACCTTCCTGGGAAACTATAAAAGGCATAGGGAAAGGAACTGACCACCTCACCCTGATACATGAATTTTCACATGATGTGGGACTAGTAGTTGGTGAGCTCACCTACCAAGAAAACCTCTGGCTTGAAATCTGTGGTGTATGTGGGCATATTTACAAATAAAGAAACCATTACTATAAAAAAATCTCTTTATATAATGCTCTGCAATTGAAAAGTTCTCCATAAATACCATCACATACATTGTATCACATCAAGGAGTCTGTGGAATAATCCACTCCATCATTTAGCTTCCTGAAAAAGATAATAAAACAAACCTGTTAGTTACAGCCACATAGAACCAATGTGTGTGGATGAACCCTCACTTGTTTTCTGACCCACCCTCATCATTTCCCTTAGTTGTCAGTTTCAGTAGAATGTCGGATATAAATAAAAGCATATACATACTGTTTAGTATCAAATTAATCTGAAATTAGCAAGGAAAAAAATATGGAATTCATTTTTTGATATATTCCTCTCCTTTTGTACACTCTCTCATAAAATTGACCCTAGTGCTGAAGACTGAAGTTTATTCTGAAAAAACCCTTTCAACAAAATAAAGTGTCCATCAAACTTTAAATAGATATTTGGGACTAGTGTAGTTATATCCTGAGAAGTCGTAACAGTGGATTGGAATGAAAATCAGTAGTATTAGTATATTTAGGAGCCAGAGTTTACAACTTTCACTCATTGGTGGATCATTATACCAATCTGTTGTACTCGACAGATGTCAAAGCTTCACAGAAATGTGCATGCAATTTCATTTGTCTCCATCTCTGTTTCATAATTTCTTTTCAACCAATTGCTCAGTCATCATCAAGGTCTCAATGCTATATTTGCCACCCTTCTACTTCTGCATGGCAGGAAGCTCTTCACTCTCACAACTACAATATTCTGTTCACTCCCTGATTTCTTGTAACATATCCTACAGTATCCTGTAGCCATTGCTCTAAATTCTCCTTCTTCAGACCCACTCACTCTGTTTATTCCTAAGATATCTAATTTTATTCCTAAGATATCTAATCTTATTCTGTGCATTTGCATCTATAAGTTCCCCAATTCATGAAGTGATTTTACATTCAAACTTCCTATACTAAAAACTTTTTAAGTATGACCTAAGGGTACCTTCCTAGAGATCTGGTTGGGGACTATCATAGTTCTGGATTATTTTACTCAAAAAGTTTCATCATACCATTTTTTTAATCAGAAAGAGATAAATTTCTGATTAACAGTATTGGTTAACAATAAAAATCAATAGAGCATTCTTAGCTTCCATAGTTTTAGCCTACTCACACATATTGAAAACTTATTGATACATCACTTTATATTCTGCCCCCTTTCATCCCTTCTGACGTAATATCCATATAAAGGTTGAAAAAAAGTTGCCTAATTCAGTTTTTTCAAGTTTTTATGTGGAAAATGCAATGTGTTTGTTTTTCAACCTTAAAATATGAATTTTCACAAAGTAGAGCCAAAAACAGAGTAGGTTATAGCATCTAATTTTCTCCTGTTTCTGCCTTATTTCCCCCATACATCCCAAACCTCCCAGTGACATCCCATCACCTCTCATCGCCACTCCCATCCATTTCTTCTACATTTTTGTTATTCTACTTGTAATTGTATAACCTCCCTCCCCCACCATATGCAATATGCACCTCTCATGCATTTGTAATCGTCGCTATTCACTCAACTGACCACCTCCATCCTTCTCCACACCCACATCTGGTCAAGTTAAAGTCCAAATACACCATTCATACTGAGGGGATGGTATTTGAGTGACCAAAAATATGATAATTCATACTCGTGGGGGGGGGGGATGATAAATGAATAACCAATACATATGTTGTTCAGAACAAAAGGGTTGTTGTTCCAATAATCCCCCACGACCATGTCACCTCACTTAGCCCTAAGATATGTTCCCATGTTCTCCCTCCAACTCATTGTTAAGATTTTCTAACCTTCTTTTTCACATCAATATCTAACATTCCTCTGCCTATTTTAACTACTACTGTGTCCAAAAAATAAGATGAATTTGTTTTAAAAATGAAAAAATGTATTTATTCTTTCAAATCAATTTCATCGCCTTCAAAGTAATCCCCACCCGACACAATACACTTATGGCAATGTCTTCGCCAGTTGTCAAAACAGTCCTAAAAGTTCTTTTCCGGTATGGTCTTCAAAGCTTTCGTCAATTCAGCTTTTATTTCCTCGATGGAGTCCACGGAGTTATCTTTTGAGTTTAGGGAATAGCCAGAAGTCACTTGGTGCCATATCAGGTGAAGTTTTTTTTTTCGTTTTTGGAACCAAACGAGATTTGTTCATCAGTTGACGTTGACAGCCGTCCAGGATGCTGTTCATCTTCAATGCTTTCTCTGCCTTCTTTAAAGTCTTTGTACCACTTGTAAACATTTTTTTGCAACATAGCTTCATCACCAGAGGCTTTCTGTAAGACCCTCAACATTTCCACAACAGAATATTCATTCCGAAAACAAAATTTAATGCAAATTCTTTGCTCAACAAAATCAGACAGTGAAAATCACAAACTAACATTTGTATGTTTAAAAAAACACGAGTAGCTCTCCAACAATTGAATATATTGACTTGAAACTGTGTATAGATATCAAGGACAGTACTACCAA